>VZTB01010978.1:62343-72979 GCA_013397245.1 Thryothorus ludovicianus
AAAAAAAAAAAAAAAAGAAAAAATAGAATTCAAGCAGAGAAAATTGTGCTGTCACAGCATCCCAAGGCCCCCAGTCAAGGAATCCATTTCCCCCTCTGGAATTCCTGCTCCCAGTGGTGCCTCCCGGCTACAAATCCCTTATCCCAGCCCAAGGTGCCTCTGGCAGCTCAGCTCAACATCTGCTTTCCCTCCCTGGCCTTTAACCTGTGCGCTCCCTCTGCACCTTTGATCGAGCATCTGGAGAGGGTTAAGGACAATTTACGGCCTCTGGGCGCATCCCAGATGGAGGAGGAGGAATTGTGGAGCCACTGGAAAGGGATTGGGATCCAAAAATCCAAACCCTGAACTCTTTTCCCAGTTGTGACCAAGTGGTTGGGGCAGCTTTTCCCTGTGTCTTTTCCATGGAGGTGCCACATCAGGGGCTGGGCACGAGTGGCACTTTAAATGCTCTGGGATAATTTCAAAATGGGGATTTTTAGCTCTTTTCTAACTCTGTTCAGGGAAAGGCTCATTCCCCCAGGGAATGGGCACATCCCCGAGACTGCCAGAGCTCCAGGGATGCCCAGGATGGGATTGTTGGGATCTGGGCAGGGTTTGGATTCAGGATTGATCATCCCTGTGGGTCCCTTCCCACCCAGGACATTCCAGGATTCCATACTGAGGTGTTTCCTCCACCAAATATTTCCCTAAACTTTCCATTTGTTTCTCTTTTCCCAATACTTCCCCAGGTCGTGCTCTGAATGTTTTTACTTTAGAGGAGCCCAAATTGATCAGCATATCTGTAATTGATCAGTTCACCTGTAATTTATCAATTCACATGTAGTTTTTCAGTTCACCTGTAATTTTTCAGTTCATTCGTAATTGATCAACTCACCAGTAATTGATCAACTCACCTGTAATTTATCAGTTCATTTGTAATTGATCAATTCAGCTGTAATTGATCAGCTCACCCATAATTGATCAGTTCATTGTAATTGATCAATTCATCTGTAATTGATCAGCTCACCTGTATTTGATCAGCTTATCTGTAATTTATCAGTTCATCTGTAATTGATTAGTTCATCTGTCATTTATTAGTTCACCTGTAATTGATCGTCATATCTGTAATTTATCACTTCATCTGTAATTTTGCAATTCACCTGTAATTGATCAGCTCACCTGTAATTTATCAATTTTATCAGCTCACCTTCCACCTTCAAACCCCCCCAGGAGACATTTGGCTCCAACATTTAGCACAAGGCAGGAGAAAGGAAAAGAAAAAACGGGGAAGCACAAAGGAGCCAAGGGAGCAGCTGGAAGCTCCCAGGTTGGTTCTGGGAGCTGTTTTGGGTGGAGGTGTTTCATCGCTGTCCCCTAAAGGCCACACCTGCCCTCCCCAGGTGATCCCTGCGGCTTTTCGGGATCAGCTGCTCCCCATCAATCAGCATTGTGATAATCAGCTAATGACAGGCTACAAATAACCCTCTAAGCTGCTTCTTGCCCGGATTAAAAAGCACAGCGGAGCTCCTGCTCGATGACAGAGGCCAGGGGGGATTTGGGAGCTTTTCCACCGTTTCCTTCTGAATTACAGAAATAAGAACATTGATCTAATATCAGTGTCCATCTATTAATGGACAAAGACTCTCTGACAGTTTGGAGTTACAAAGTGAATGTTTATTGTGGCTGGGCAGTGTGTGGGATATCTCCCTAATGCACACTGCAAAGTTTCACAGGTGATTACAAAGCTTTTATGGACAAAAATGTTGAATATACAAAACACAAATGCATATTCACACCTTTGTCATTTCCCTTTCTCTGCTTCATTTGCTAATTGGCAAGGAGGCTGTTAAGCAGGCGTGGTTTGTTTCCTGAAATGAGTCAGGCGTCTTTTTATGAGGAATCAATTAAAATGATGAAGTAAACTAAGTTTTCTTTGTTCTGACCTTTTTACCTTTTTTGGGTATTTGTGACAAACGAATGCTTGGTCGAGTTTGCAGTTTCTTGCATTCAATTTGTTTCCTACCATGGGAAAGTTGGCTGTTGTCCATAAAATTAACAAGCAATGAGTTATTAGATTCTGGATATCTTAGCTGAGATCTGGCTTCTGTTGAGTAAAGCTTATTTGTCTTTTTTTGTTTAGTTCTTTTTTTTTTTAGCTAACACAGCATCTATTCTAACTGTAATTTTAACTTTTTTAAAAATCCTTGATTCTTCAAAATTAACATCTCACTTCCCTCCAGCTGGAGCTGGGAGTCCCCATCCCTGCGAGTGTCCACGAGCACAGGGATGGGCTCAGTGGAGATCTCAGAGAGTTTTTCCAACCCTCCCAATTCCACGATTCCCTGTGGGAACATCGGGCACTGGGAAAGGAGGGGGGGCTCTCCTGAACCCTCCGTCAGCTCAGGGACAACTCAGCCCCCAGGGCCCCTCCTGCTGGGGTCTGCTCCTGCACCCTGGGGTGCTCCAGGAGGATCCCAGAGCCCCCAGGACATTCCCGTGGGTTTGCAGGGAGCAGCCGCAGCTGGACACAGAAGAGATTCCTAATTCCCGTTCCTTTGTTGGGAGCACGGCAAAAATCTTGGAATGTTGTCCTTGGAAATCACCAGAGTGGCCCAAGGTTTGGCTCAGGAGGGCAGGGGGGTGTCAGGTCAGTGTGAGAGGGTGATGGCTGCAATTCATCCCAAAGTCCCTGCATTTCATCCCAAACCCACTGAATTTCACCCCAAAATCCCTGCATTTCATCCCAAACCCACTGAGTTCCATCCCGAAGTCCCTGCATTTAGTCCCAAAATCCCTGCATGTTGTCCCAAACCCACTGAATTTCATCCCAAAATCCCCACAATTTATCCCAAAACCACTGAGTTCCATCCCAAAGCCCCTGCATTTTATCCCAAACCCACTGAATTTCATCCTGAAATCCCTGCATTTCATCCCAAACCCACTGAATTTCATCCTGAAATCCCTGCATTTCATCCCAAACCCACTGAATTTCATCCTGAAATCCCTGCATTTCATCCCAAACCCACTGAATTTCATCCTGAAATCCCTGCATTTCATCCCAAACCCACTGAATTTCATCCTGAAATCCCTGCATTTCATCCCAAACCCACTGAATTTCATCCTGAAATCCCTGCATTTCATCCCAAACCCACTGAGTTCCATCCCGAAGTCCCTGCATTTAGTCTCAAAATCCCTGCATGTTATCCAAAAACCACTGAATTTCATCCCAAAATCCCTGCATTTTATCCCAAAACCAGAGTTCCATCCCAAAGTCCCTGCATTTTATCCCAAAACCACTTAATTTCACCCCAAATCCCATTTCCTCCCAAAATCCCTGCATATCGTCCCAAAACCACTGAATTTCATCCTGAAATCCCTGCATTTCATCCCCAAATCAATATATTTCATTCAAAAATTGCTGCATTGCATCCCGAAAATCACTGTTTCAATCCAAAATAATTGTGATCCATCCCCAAATCATTGCATTTCATCACAAAATCAGTGTTCCATCACAAAATCACTGCGTTTCACCCCAAATTCATTGTGTTCCATCCTAAAATGACTTTGTGTTATCCCAAAATCACTGCATTTACTCCCAAAATCACTGCATTTCATCAGGAAATCACTGTCTCATCACAAAATCACTGTGATCCATCCCAAAATCACCACATTCCACCCCAAAGTCATTGTATGTCATCTCAAAACCCCTGCATTTCATCCCAAATTCAGTGTTCCATTCTAAAATCCTCCTGTTCCATCCTAAAATCCCCCTGTTCCATCAAAAAACCCTTTTGCTTCATCCCCAAACCCCCTGAATTTCACCCCCAAATCCCTGCACGTCTCACCCAAACCAACCCCGTGCAGACCACTCTGTGTCCAGGGGACAGGAAATCACAATTCTATCACAACCAAACTCCTGCTTTTAGGGGTTCCTGCCCTGCCAGGTGTCCCCACTCCCTGTGCCACCTCCTTTTCCATCTGCTCTCCTTCCTCTCCCCCATCCCAACACCACAACCACCCCGAAATTCCTGGTGACACCACGGAGATCAACCCAGATCCCACAAACATTCCCAAATCTGCCTGCAAATCTGCAAATCCTTCTTTCCTTGGAAAATGTTGATTCCCAGAGCTCCCCTCACACCACACCAGCCACCATTTGCTGCTCTTCCCTCTCTTTTTTCTCTCTTTTTCCTTTTTTTTTTTTTTTTGGAACCCTGGGATTCTTCAAAGGGAATTTTCCCCCTTTGGACACCTGCTGGGTTGAAAGGCTCGGGAAGCCTCTCTAATTCGAACAAGGCCCCACTGCAAACAGAACCACTTGAAAGGAAAAGCACTCAGGAAATATTAATCCCAAAAAAAAGAGGTGGGATCCATGTGTGTTCCTTTGAAAAGTTCTCCTGTCTGGGAGCCCCGACCTTGCCAGACCCCAGGATGGGTCACACCCCAGCTCTAGGGGGGGGCACAGCTTAGTTTTTATTCCTTTTTAAATATTTTCACCGTGGTTTAAACTCTAAAACCCACTCATGATCCAGATTTGTCCGTCCTCTCGGGCCAGCTGATTGCCCAGCCTGGAAATACTCCAGGATGTGTTTGATTAGCTGGAGTCACAGAGATTTTTGGACAATCTGGGTATTTTTTGCAAGATCTAAAGTCAGTTTTGGGTGGAAAAGGATTCAGGGGCAGCCCGGTGCTGTTGAAGATACTGGAGGGACACAAGAATTTACAAGAAACTCCTCAGAAATATTTGTTTCCAAATTAAGTCTCTAAACCTAAGTGGATAATATCCACCTCAAAGCATGGATGGAGCTGTTTGGGCTCATCTGGAAGAATTTTGAGGTAAAAATGCCAAATCCTGGGGAAATCTGGCATTAGGGTGAGGGCAGTGCACCCACAAGGGCCATAATTATTTGGGATCACAGATTATTTGGGATCATGGTTGATTTCCATGACTAAAAACCCCCCAGATCTCCTCTGAGGCACAGGTCAGGCACAACTGAGGGTCTTGGCTGGAAAAACTTGGGATTTTCCCCCCAAATTCAGTGTTTTGGAGAGGCTGGGATGCCTCCAAAGCCATCAGTGCCGAGCTGGTGCCACCCAAGGAGGGGACAGAGCCCTGGCCGTGCCCACCTGGGGGAGGAGGATGAGGATGAGGGGGAAGGAATGAAAATTCCATCATTCCCAATTCCCTTCTGGCCTCCAAATGCTGCTCCAGCGAACGAGGTGAGGTCAGATCATGGAATTGTTCCCTGGGAGGGGCTGGGCTGGAATTGCCAGAGCAGCTGTGGCTGCCCCTGGATCCCTGGCAGTGCCCAAGGCCAGGCTGGAACACCCTGGGACAGTCAAGGCATCCCTGGGACCTTCAATGTTCCAACCCAAACCAGTCTGGAATTCTGTAGAGGGTGGAATTTCCAGGCTGGAAAGCTCCCGTAACTCAAGGATCTCCCCACTGCCCTTCCCTCCTAAATAACACATCAACATTTCCTAAATATTCCAGAAGATTTCAGAAGATTTCCTAAATTCCAGTGAGAAATTCCAGTGGAATTCCCTCCAGCTGTTCCCTCTCGTTCCCCCAGGCAGATCCCTGGGGCTGGCCACGAGGAACAATGAGGGATTCCTCCCCAGCCCAGGGACAAATCCCACTTTTTCCCAGTGCCTCCGGAGCCACAATCCCTCCCTTTGTCAGCGGGAAGCTCCGCATGGCTCCAGCTTCCGACGGCTTGGTGCCACACCCCGGAGCTCCCGGGGAATAAAGGATGGCAGCGCCTGGCCCTGACACTGCCCCAGCACCCCAGGGACGCCTGCAGGCATCAGGAATTCCCAAGGGTGGGAGCTGCGTGGAGCACCCCGGGTGTTTTTCCAGCAGCACTGAGGTGTTGGGAGCTGTTCCTTCGCTGTCCTAGGGGGGATTTTAGGAGTGGAAAAGCCCAGAGTGGAGCTGGCAGCTCAGGTGAGGCTGCCTGGCTGGAAGGTGTGGAAGTTTCTCCCTGTCCCGTGGGATTTTTGGCATTCGGGATGTGGCAGAGCTGGCTGTGGGTTGTGATGGGAGATTTAAAGACCCTCAGAGCCCTCGTCCAAAACGAAACCTACCCAGAGGAGCTCCAGGGGCTGTTCCCTCTCCTGAGCCAGACAAGGCCCCCTTGAGTGAAATCCTGAATTATGAAGAAGTTCAGGAGAAGTTTTCTGCCAGGTCCAGACCCAGAGCTCACTCCCTAACCCAAATGAATCCCAGCATGAACCCAAATTTCCTTCCCAGCACCGAGCTCCAAGCGTGTCCCAGAGCAACACAGATAAAAAAATCCCTGAGTGATCCTCCAGGAACACACCCAGGACAGAAAAGCGATGGATGGAGCCAAGGGATGGATATCAGGAAAATTCTTCCCCCAGAGGGTGCTGGGCACTGCCCCACCTCCCCAGGGAATGGGGACATTCCCAAGGCTGCCAGAGCTCCAGGAGCATTTGGAAAATCCCATGGGATGGGGTTTGAGGTGTCTGTGCAGGGCTGGGAGGTGAAATCCTTGGTCTGTGAGTCCCCTCAGCTCTGGATATTCTGGGATTCTGGGATTCTGTGAACTCCTCAATGCCTTGGACCTCCCCAACCTCCCCATCCCCTCAGTGGGACCACGCAGAAGGACTCAGAGGATTAAAGAGCAAATAACACTCCAAAATAAATGGGAATATTCAAGTCCTGGGGTGTTCTCATCTTTCCTCATGACATGCATCCAGGTGGAAGTTCAGGAAAATCAGGAAACCTCCCTGTGCTCTGAGGGAATCCTCAGCTACACCCATGTTAACAATTGTATTCACTTTTCTGTAAATTCCAGAAGAATATCCAAACTTCACACACAACACCATCAACCAGGCAGGAATTCTTTACCCTCAGCAGTGGGAATTGAGGTACAGCAGAGAAAATAACCCAAAATCTTCCTGAGCTGAGCAAGGCAAGGCCCAGCAGCAGAACCAGAATGAACAATTCCGAGCTGGAAAGGCTCTCAGGGGCTGGGCCTGGCAGGAGCCCCCAGCAGCCTGAGCTCTGCACTTCAGTTTGAAGGCAGTAAAAAAAAATAAAATCTTCTCCTCAGATAAGCAGAACTCATTTAACCCCCCAGCAGCAGCCCCAGCTGACAGAATCACTGTTCAAAATCCGACCCTCCAAGCAGGGAAGAGCAGCCCCCACTGCTACAGGGGGATGGGAGAGCAGGGACAGAGGTGACACCACGGGGGCACCCCCGGGCTGGGCTGTGGGACCAGGTCTGGGTCAGGATCTGCTCCCACCAGGAGCTGCATTGGGGTCAGACACGGCCCCATCCCAGGGGGATCCCCCCCAGATCCAGTGGGATGAGGGGAAAACCAGGAGTGCAGCAGTGACTGTGTGGGGCACAGGGGTCACCTGGGGAGGAGAAGGCTCCAGGGAGAGCTCAGAGCCCCTGGCAGGGCCTGAAGGGGCTCCAGGAGAGCTGCAGAGGGACTGGGGACAAGGGATGGAGGGACAGGACACAGGGAATGGCTTCCAGTGCCAGAGGGCAGCAATGGATGGGATCTTGGGAATTAGGAATTGTTCCCTGGGAGGGTGGGCAGGGGCTGGGCTGGAATTGCCAGAGCAGCTGTGGCTGCCCCTGGATCCCTGGCAGTGTCCCAGGCCAGGCTGGACATTGGGGCTGGAGCAGCCTGGGGCAGTGGGAGGTGTCCCAAGGCAGGGCTGGAATGGGATGAGCTTTAAAGTCTCTTCAATCCCAAACCTTTTTATATTTCCATGATTTTCCTGCTGAAAATCCCACGGGTGAATGAAACTTCTACTCCGTGCTTTGCTTCTCACTCCTGATTTCCAGAATGATTTCCTGGATGGTTCCAGTTTCCCCAGGGCTGTTCCCCACAGGAAAATGCAGGGGGGTGTTACAGCCTTGCAAGGCCTTGTTTGAGAGCTTTGGGCTCTCACAGGGTGCCCAGAGCAGCTGTGGCTGTCCCTGGATCCCTGAAGTGTCCCAGGCCAGGCTGGACCTTGGGGCTGGAGCAGCCTGGGACAGTGGGAGGTGTCCCTGGGTGTGGCACTGGATGGGATTTCAGATCCTTCCAGCCCAAATATTCCATGATTCTGTGACTTCTGTGGATTCCTAGGAAGAGGCAGCTGATGGGAGCAGAGCTGCTCCAGCCTGGGACAGTGGGAGGTGTCCCTGCCATGGCAGGGGTGGCACTGGATGTGATTGAAGTTCCCTTCCAACCCAAAGCACTCTGGAATTCCATGGCTTCGTGTCCCTCTGGGATTTCTCAGTGGGGCCGATGTCCCCTTGCAGGGTGACCCACAGGACACCTCCAAACTCCCCTTTGCATGTGGAGCTTTTTTTCCCCTGTCCTGCTTTGCTTGGAGCCAGTGAGAAATTCCAGATTTCTGACTTCCAAGGAGACACCTGCCTGGAATGAAGGCAGAGGAACCTTTGTCCCACTGCCCCCCACCCTGGGAATCCACTCCTGGTATTTCAGGGGCACTGCTGGGAACTCCTGGCATTTGGGCAGGCAGGGAGTGCCTGGATCCAGCAAAGGACAAACTCTCCCCAACCCTCTGCTCCCCTCCCAGCTCCATTCCCAGCCCCACCTCTGGGACTCAGAGCCAGCTGCTCCTCGAGCTGGGAATTTTGCTGGATCTGTGACTTTTTCCTGCTGGAGAATTTGGGATCAGCAGCAGCCAAGTGGCTGCTCTCGGGAGGAGAGCTCGTGGCTTTTCACCTTTTCCCCATCTGCCACGGGGAAGGTGGAAAGGGAAGGAGTTTTTCCCTTCCAGCCTGCAAATCCCTCCAGAAAAGGAAAATGAGAAGGCACAGCCTGGCATTCCCTGAGGGCTGAGGGTGTCAATGATGTCCAGGTTTTCCTTTTTTATTCCTTAAGGAAAAAAAAATGTGGAAATAGTGAAAATCATCACATTTTCTTTTGACAAAGAAGTGTTTTATGGTCTCTCAAGACAGCTAAAAGTTCTCCCAGCAGCTGGCACTGAAAACACTAAACCAGGTAATTTAAACTCTTGGAAAATCCCAGAATAAACTGAGTTGGGAGGGACCCCCAAGGATCATCCAGTCCAATCCTGGCTCTGCTGCAGATGAGGAAAGAGAAGTTTCTGTTCCTGCACCCCACAGGCTGAAGAACACAGGCAAAGAATATCGATTTTCAATTCAGAAACCACTGAAAAAGAGAGAAAACCTCCTTGCAGACACACCCTAACAACCACCCCCAACATTTTCAGGTCAAATTGTTCCAAGCTAATTAAAACACCGGGGTTGCAGCATCACTGAAGGTTTTAAAGGCAAAAAATGCCTTTAAATTGCTCACAAGATCCACAAAAACATTTCTCTGTGGTGATTTCTCAGCTCGGGTTGGGCTTTATCCTGCACTATTTCATTAACAGGTCTAAATTAATCAACCTGTAATTTACAGACAGGGCACAGGACTTCAGGATATTACAACAGCAAAGAATTTCAATTTTATTAATGGCTGCTGCACCTCTAAATCCACCCTGGCTGTGCCTGTCTCTTCTTTGGTGGTGCATTGGTTAATCTGAACTAAAACTGCAACTCTTAAATCAGAGAAAAGTTTTGCTGTTGGATGAGAGAAAGTTCACAGAGGGCTCCTCACGCTCTGCCCGCAGCTCTAGACTGCACTAAAAGGACAAAGTGACATTTCAGGCACAATTTTCATGGAGCAAAGGTGCTCCAGAGTGACAGAAATGCCTTTATCAAACCAGGTGAGCTCAAGGAATCCGCCTCTCCCCCAGCTTCTCCTTTTCCAGGTGTGCAACTTTTCACCAGAAGCTAAAAATAAACCCGGAGCAGGAAAAAAATAAATCACTCATAAAATAAAAATAAATCACAATAAGAAAGATGGAAAAAAAAAAAATCCTGACTCAGCCCAGAATGCTGAGGATATTCCCAGATCTGAGGTGGGAGAACAGGGACTGCTGACAAAAACAGGCTGGGGAGCCAAATTCCTCACTCCCCAGGTAACATCACCTCACAGCTCCCGGTGCCAAACCCCGGGCTCAGCTCGAGCTTGTTGTGGCAATCCCCTCTCCCAAAAAAGAGCCAGAGATAAATTCCAGGTATTTACTGCATTTGTTCTTGAGGTGATGCGCTTTGATCTCCGCCCTGATAAAGGGGGAGGAACTGGGGCTCGCCCGGAGCTCCCGGCAGCGCAGCAAATCAGGAATTGCGCGGATCTGGCATCCCTAAATCCCCGATACTGAGCGGAGAACGGGATTCTTCAGGCTGAGAGAGAAGAAGGGAGAGGGTCCAGCATCCAGCTCGTAGCCCAGCATTCCCAAACTCTCCAAGTGCTGCGTCTTCTCTCATTTTTCCAGAATAAGAGCAAATCTTACACAACGCAATTATTTTTTAAAATGCAACTGGTGAAGGAGCTGAGCTCAGCTTTTGATTTAAGCAGGACTTAAAGGGAGCAGATTAAAAAGAGGCAGAGAGACTTTTTCCATGGGCGGAGGGTGACAGGCCAAGCTGGATAGTTTTAAATTAAAAGAGAGGTTTAGGTGGGATCTTGATGGGATCCTGGGAATTAGGAATTGTTCCCTGGGAGGGTGGGCAGGGGCTGGGCTGGAATTGCCAGAGCAGCTGTGGCTGCCCCTGGATCCCTGGCAGTGTCCCAGGCCAGGCTGGCACTTGGG
>VZTB01010979.1:32980-43803 GCA_013397245.1 Thryothorus ludovicianus
TAATCAGCAGAGATGATATAGATGTGAAAAATCACCTATCCTTTCCCACCTATGTCTTTTCTAGAGTAGGATTTAAAGCTGTATGTAACTTGTGGCAGCATACCTTTAAATCCTGGTCTGGACAAGGTCCTAGAGATGACTTCTTTAGCGGGGTGAAAGAGCTGCATCAGGTTACTCGGCCATTTGATTTACCTATTCTGGCTGTGCTGTGGGTAACCTTCAGCTGGAGGACAGAAAATACTGAGAGAAATGAAGTGCAACAAATGGAAATGCTTATATACGGTTGAGAGGATCTTCAGGTCATTTGGGTTTTGGTGTGGTTTTTATTTTTTATTTTTTATTTATTTTTCTTTTGTTTTGAGTTCAAGTTGTTTAATGTTACTGTGGCTGAGTAGGTGTTACATGCAGGGTGGATTCCGGCTGGAACTGTGTGGCTGCAGTGGCTCATAATCCTTGCCCCGCCTGCCTCTTTCTGCAGTGAAATCAAACAGGTGTTGATGTGCCAGCCCAGGTTTGATGTTTAGGTGTAGCTTTGCCCTNCAGCTATATGCACATTACAGCTGAGTGATAGAGGAGTTCAGGCAGCTTTAAAATATATAATCAAGAGAGGCTATTTCACAGTTGCTGTCATACCTTCAAGGTGAGTTCTCAGGAAGACTGGTGCTCTGTATTTACAAATTGGTAAACCTTAAGATACTGAAGCTAAAAGGGTAAAATTATTGCTGACAGCATTGCATAAAACACATTTATTTCAGGATGGTTTTTTGAGACAGGTTGGTGTCTCAGGCATGTCTTTCTGAAAAAAACTGCTAGCAGAATGATATTCAACCATTGCTGAATGATAAGGTGAATAAAATACAACAACTAATACACAGATTTTCTCTCTTATTGCATGTATCTGATATTGTTCGGATAGTCTGGAACTAGAACTAAAAGTAAGTCAGGAACCCAAGTACATTTTCTGAAGACCAGGAGTAGCATGAATTGCAGGGGGTGTTATTTGGGGGTTTTAGGGTGAAATTATAAATTTTGATACATTAGTATATATTAGTATCAAATTTTTTTCCTAAATAAATAGGAACCTTAAAGAATGTGGAACCTTAAAGAATGGGAAAAAAGTGTTGAAAATATGGAAAGACGATTTTTTTCCTCAAATCCAGGCTCTTTGTTTGCTTGTCTTTACTCTGCAGCAAGCATTTTAGTAATTTTAAGTTTTACTGAAGATTTTTATACTACATTAGTTATATATACATCATGTGTTTTTTTAACTAAATCCTTTTAGGATTTTTTAATCCAAAAATGTCCTTTTTACAAGCTGAATTACACATAAAAGGTGGCACATTGGCTTATCATAAGATAAACATTTATGTTTCTAAATTGAAACACTTGTAACCTATTTTTCTCTTGAAATACATCACACTGAATTTATTCATTTTCTTTTCATTTGAAAGATAGGCAGCAAAGTACAACTGAATCTCAAAGATTTCCTTTAAGAAATACATTAGAAAAGGTGGTAGCTTCTTTTTGTTGTCTTTTTATGCCGTTGTTGAAATACTGAGGTTGCAACATCCCTCAGTCTGCCCTTTTAGTAGGTAACCTTGACGTGAGATTTATGAAGTTACTAGTGACGTCAAATGGGGTTATTTCTTTGCTTCCAGTTTCTTTCATTACAAATACATGCAAGTATCATGATTTCCTGGACTTTGAACAGGGAAAGTACAGATAAAAAGCCTGTATATGTGAATATTTTTGTAAAGCTGAACCTGTAATTACAGTAATTCATCACAATCACATTTTGTCTGATTAATAATAATCAGCAGAGATGATATAGATGTGAAAAATCACCTATCCTTTCCCACCTATGTCTTTTCTAGAGTAGGATTTAAAGCTGTATGTAACTTGTGGCAGCATACCTTTAAATCCTGGTCTGGACAAGGTCCTAGAGATGACTTCTTTAGCGGGGTGAAAGAGCTGCATCAGGTTACTCGGCCATTTGATTTACCTATTCTGGCTGTGCTGTGGGTAACCTTCAGCTGGAGGACAGAAAATACTGAGAGAAATGAAGTGCAACAAATGGAAATGCTTATATACGGTTGAGAGGATCTTCAGGTCATTTGGGTTTTGGTGTGGTTTTTATTTTTTATTTTTTATTTATTTTTCTTTTGTTTTGAGTTCAAGTTGTTTAATGTTACTGTGGCTGAGTAGGTGTTACATGCAGGNACTGCCAGGAGATGTGAAGTAGAAGTGTCAAATGACCCTGACGCAGAGTAGTTGTAGAAAGGGAGGATGGTATTGAAAGCAAGTAATAGGAGGATTTATGTGTCACACTAAAGCACTAGTAAAGTAAACCTTTATACATAGCAAATACATGAATTTATTTATGTATTTTGTAGTAGCTATTTATGTGTTAGCTACTACTTATGAAACTTAATTTTAAACTGCTTTCTGCTGCATTCTGTCCTTCTGACATCTGCTCTTCCAGGTAACACCGGCAATTGTTGGCTCTTTGATCTTAGCATCTATTTCTTTCAGCTTCCTCTTGTTTTGCCACAATTCAGACTGCAAGTTAATCAGAAATAAATATGAAAATCAATCTCTGAATTACTTGTGTTAGGTTTTGTTAAAGCTTTTATTTAGCAAATGTACAGTTGACACAACTTTATATTTTAGAGAGCTGCTGGTATGACTCTGAATTTAATTAATAAATTAAATCATATGAAACCAACTTGACAATAAAGAAAAGCAGATATAGTGCTTTTGCTCCAGCTTTCTGTGCTTTTTGACATAAACATGTGAGATTCAATGGAAGTCTGTAACAAGAATATTCCCTGGTTGGAAAGACAGTCAGTTTTCTTCTGCTCTTCACTGTCAAATCAGAATAAAATTGAATTTGGCTCTGTAAGATGGCTTCCAAATCCACTGGTTTTAATTATTCCATTGTCCTTGTCCTTGTCAAAACTTAGGGCAAATGCTGTTTTTGCAGAAGATCCCAGGCTGGAAGGAACTGCAAGCATCTGGAAAAGCAGACTTCAGGTATTTCAGAACAAGTTGGAAAAACAGAGTGCAGTAAGATGCACTTCAAAATGGAAGTAGCAATGTAGAAATAATCAGCTAAACAGAAGATGAGGGAGAGTTCAGGGGATGATTTATAAGTTTAAAATGCACCTCAGGAGTCTTCAGTATCATCAATTATGAAAAGAGCAAATACTGTACGGGAAAGTACAAAATAAACAGCATCTGGAAGGGCTGTAAATTGGCTGATATTTGAGGCCCTGCTAGAAGCAGTGAAGTAGTATGGGCAGAGAAACACTGCAGTGATTGTCTGTATTGAGTGCCTCATTCCAGACTGCAATTTGGAAACTACCTCAGGGAGGACCATGAAATAATTTGAGTTGTAGAAAGAAGTACTAAAAGCATTAGATACATTTTAGAATAAGGAAGGGGAGTGGAAGGCCTAAAGGAGGACCTAAAGGTCTGAGTCTTGAGGTCTGATTATATAAGTTTTGCACAAGGTTATCCACATGAAGGAGGATGGTAATGCTCTTATGTTTCAAATTCACCATGGACCTAACTGGAAGTAACACTCTTAAATGTCAGCAAAAGGAGCTGTGGATGAGAAAACACTGAAAGGTAAACAGGGCTGTGGGATGGGTTTTATAGGAGTTCTGTTGCTGGTGGGTCAGACCATGTGGTTGTCTGTGAAGAATTTGTATTTGTTTGATCCTTTGGTAGGGGCACACTATGCAGAAAGTCTTCCTGAAGACTTTCCTACTCTATTTAAATTTGTTACTCTGCTAGAGATGGTAGTGCCATCTGCTCTACTGGCAGGGAAAGGTGCATAGCAAGGCAGTGGATTAACTTCACATAGATTATGCTACATTCCGTGATGGTTTGTGATAGTTCAGACAGATCTTAACAAATTACAGAATCAGTTAGACTGTAGAAGATCTCTGAGATCAAGTCCGGCCTGTGACTGAACACTGCCGTGTCAATTAGCACCAAGTGCTACCTCCAGTCTTTCCTTCAGTGACAGTGACTCTACCACCTTCCTGGGCAGCCCGTGCTATCACCCTTTCTGTGAAGGAATCCTTCCTATGTCCAACCTAAACATCCCCTGGTGCAGCTTTTAAAGTGATGGAAAGACTTGACGGAGAAAATAATCTTTGCATGTCATATAAATGCTAAGACAAAATGATGCACTTTATGAGTAGGAACCACACTTAAAAATATTGTTTATTCCAATTATTCTGTTTTAATTGCTGAGTGATAGGAAAGTTAAATTTCTGTAGTAAGCACCAGAGCTGGAATGGGTCACAGTAGGTGCTCCCTGTAGTGTTGAATTCTACATTAATACTGCCTGCCAACTGCTTTTTGCATTGTCCAAGCGTGTAGATGGATGGTATTCAAGAACAAGGTGGTTATCTAATTTTATGTCCAATCTTTCTTGGTCCCAGGCCTCATTCATTACCTGGTGTAGAGTTACAGTAGTGTTATTTGGAAAAAATATCTAGAGGCTGCCTTCCCTAACCCCGTGATCAAATCAGGTGCTGCATTACTAAGTGCAGAAAATCTCCTAGGATGGAGATCTCACAGCTGGGGTAACCTTTTCTAGTGCAACTGTATCTTCTTGCTGAAAAGGATTTCCCTAATGCCTGTTGTGATGCTCTTCTGTCTTCCTGTGCTATCAGTGAACCCAGTGTTAGGTTGTTACTGAATTTGCCTCTGTAACTTCTTGTATTTATCCTGTTGCTGTTTGGCTCACAGGGGCTGGGGGAACCATGTTTATGAAAGGTTGCTGTTTTGGCAGTAGTGGGGTAATGAATCTGAGAATTGAGGGAATTTAGCTTTTACAATTGTTAGCATACAAGTAATTTTCCCAAGAGTTTGAACAGGGATTGCATGTGTTTAAGCATGGCTGTTGTTAAGCATGGCCATGGGAATTGAGATCCATGGTATTTTACTCTGGAGACGTGGTGAATCAATGAAAGTTGACTAATATTTATCAATTCCCAATTCCTTTGTGGGGAGTTGTCCTTGGCTGGCCACCAGGTGCCCACCAAGCTGCTCCATCACTCATCCTCAATAGGACAGAGAGGAGAAAATACGTACAACAAAGCTCATACATGAAGATAGGGACGTAGAGGGATCACTTGCCAATTACCGTGATAGACAAAACAGACCTGTGGAAATAAGTTTAATATAATAGTAATTACTAACAGAGTAGAATAATCAGAAATAAGAACAGATGTAAAAACATCTCTTCCCCATCCCTCCCTTCTTCCCAGCTTTAGCTCTGCTTCCATCTTCTCTGCCTCCTTGCTTCAAGCAGCACAGAGGAATGGGGAATGGGGTTTGTGGTCAGTTCATAAAACTTCACCTCTGCCACTTATTCTCACACTCTTCCCCTGCTCCAGAGCCGGGAGATAGTATGTCATGAACTTCCCAAATGTGCGTCCTTCCTGCAGGCTACAGTCCTTCCCAAACATGATCCAAGATGGGCTCGTCTCTAGAGAATCACAGATCCTGTTAGGAGCCTTCTTCAGCGTGGCCTTTCAGAGTCACAGCCTTCTTTAAGGTTCTGCTGTGGGGTCCTCCATGGGCTGCTGGTGGATTTCTCTTCCACTGTGGAACCCCACGGGCTGCAAGGGATGCAGCTGCCTCACCATGGTCTGCACCAGGGGCTGCAGGCGAATCTCTGCTCCATCATCTCCTGCCTCTCCTTCTGCACTGATCTTGGTGTCTGCAGGGCTGTTTCTCCCACGTATTCTCACCCTCCTCTCACAGCTGCTGTTGGACAGTGGGGTTTTTATCCTTTCTTAAATATGTTAGCATAGAGTTGTCACCAGCATCGCTGATGTAGCAGATCTGTCTTGGATTCAGCTGGCATTAGCGCTCTCTTGACGTGAGGCTGTTTTTGGCATCTCACGAAAGCCACCCCTACAGCCTCCCCTCACTACTAAAACCTTGTCACGTAAACCCAATACATCTGCACTCTTCTGAAAAACATTCTTTTACAGATTTTGTAATTTTGTTTCAGTCTAAAACATTACAACCTCAGATTGCAGAAAATGAAGTGTATATAAGTAATGAGTACTCCTCAGAAGCTCTTTATTGAATTCAATTTATCTGTCTGCTGAAAAGCTCCTGAATGGATGTAATTTCTCTTGAGTTGCCTTACAACTCAATGGTAGCATGTAGCTCTTTTCTTTCCCTGTAGCTTCCATCTGAAGCCCTGTGCTTTGGTTCTACAGGTAGTGCAAGTAATTTATTTATACAAATACAAAGCACTCTAAGTGTAAGAAAATTAAGTATTTGATTTATTTTGCTTATCCTCTCCCTTCTTCCCTACTTGGTAGCTTGTATGAGGGAAACTCTAAGAGATTACTTTTGTCATTAAAATATATTCATTTTGGTTTGTAATATTTGCAATCTTCTCTACTTTCATTCTAGCCTTTGGGCTGCCATCAGCCTTGTGCTAAAAGATGTCATAGACAAATCAAATTGGCTACACAATGGAAGTATTGAAAAAATGTGTACATACAATATTTGAAAGCGAGTGGAAGTCTGAATTTTTTTAAACTTTAATTTATCCTGAGTCTATTTCAGCTCCGAGAGTTGTGAATTTAAAAATGAAGAAGAATGTAATTTTGCTTTTTGGCACTTTTTTTTTTTTTTTCTGTAATTTAGGGAATATGTTCCTCTGCCTCATTCAGAAATTTCCATGTACATTTATGTTGACTTGTCCTTCCCACCTAATAAAATCTTGATTATGTATTGATGACTATATCATGCTGTTCAGTATCAGCTATTTATTTGAATGCAGAAACATACCAAAATCAGACTTGAAAAGCTTTTCTCCTATTTTGACACAAAGTAACATAAATCCATAATCTAGCAGAGGTATTGCAGACTTTTCCTCATTCTTCTGCATTTCTGAAAGGATGCCCACTGCTATGAAAACATTACTTTTATTTCTTTTTTCAGATTACTACTTTGGGCAACCTTACACCCTCAAGCACTGTATTCTTCTGTTGTGACATGCAAGAGCGATTCCGGCCTGCCATCAAATACTTTGGTGATATCATCAGTGTGGGCCAACGACTTGTAAGTTTTTTCTTCCTTGTAGTGAGTTTTGATCACTCATTGTAAACTATTATTTTACATGCAGTCTAACAATTGCTTAGTATTAGGTAATAACAATGTTTTTGTTACTATTTTTTTTTTTAATATTTTTCCTCTCTGTCACCTTACAGCTCCAAGGTGCACGGCTCTTGGGAATTCCGGTTATTGTCACTGAACAGTATCCCAAAGGTCTTGGCAGCACTGTGCAAGAAATTGATTTAACAGGAGCTAAACTTGTGCTTCCCAAGACAAAATTTTCAATGGTGTTGCCAGAAGTTGAAGCAGCATTAGCAGAGATTCCTGGTGTCCGGAGTATTGTCCTCTTTGGAGTAGAAGTAGGTGTCTTGCCATTCTGATCCTGATTTATGGTAGTGTCTGTTGGCCCTCAAAGGGAGCATCACTTTCTGTAATTGAAAAAAAACAACTCAATTTATATTACTTAGAGCTTAGATATCTATAGAATAAATTATTTTTGTGCTGTCTTTAATATTATCTCATAATAAAATTTGAGATAAGATACATGTAAACTACAGGCAGTTGTCTCAATCTTAACTGGCATTTAAAACACAAATGGAGTTCCCTAGTATCTCCAGGGGTAGAAAATATGTATTTGAGCTCTAATTAATTATGAACTCTAATTAGTGATTGTGTTACTTCAATTTTATAATAATGGTTTGTTGATGGGTTTTTTGCCTTTTATTTCTCCCCTGTAGACTCATGTCTGTATCCAGCAAACAGCATTGGAATTAATTGGCAGAGGTCTGGAAGTTCATATTGTAGCTGATGCCACCTCTTCAAGAAGTATGATGGACAGAATGTTTGCTCTTGAGGTAAGTTTCTTAGTCAAAGCTTTCTTCACCTTGGGTTGGTATGTAAAGGTCTCTGCTTATTGTAAGGTAACAAGACATTTCTATGGACAAAGCAGTGGATACATGTAGATTTGAGAAGAGGTGAGTGCTCTGATTCTTAAGATAGCATCAAAAATGGAGAAGTACTGCCTTTTTTTCTCCTTAAATTATGATTTAAATGCATAACACAGTTTGGGATGTTTGGAATTTAAAAGTGATTGTTTCATGCAATCTAGATGACTCTGTATAAACATTAGCGTTTTAGCATATCACTTTTTGCAGTGTTATTTCTACAGCAGAGTGAAAGTGCTATAAAGCTTTTGGGTTTGTTGTTTCAAAGAGTATTTATTCAGGTGTTGAAATTCTTGACGTGCAATGACATACAGTATGTGATCCTGTTCAAATCTCCTTGTATGTCTGTCCCTCCTTCTGCTTTGCCTCATCAGTGCAAATTAAAGCTTAATCGCAAGACCCTGATTATAGTAAAGATTCCCCTCCCCCCTGCCTTAGGAGCTTAGTCAAACTAAATGTTGAGAAAGTGGAGATAAATGTAACAAGAAGATTTAAAAGCGCATACAGCTATGTGTTAGCAAATTCATGTGAATGATTTTTTGATGGTGTTCTCCTAACTTGCCTGCAGGCATCACTGTTGAAAGTCAAAACCTGATATATACATTAAGTATTTCAATTTTTGCCTCAGGCCCTAACAATTATTTGAAGTAGAAACTAATAATAACCACAGCATATTATACTTTTTCATAGATTTTGAGAAGACTTAATTTCTTAAAGGCTAAAGAGAAATCCCCAGCGTATAGTGATTGATGAAACCCGTGACTTTGATTAAGTGGAAACCTAATGTCAACTGTCACATAGAGCATAGGGACACACACAGCATGTAGGAGTGACTGAAGTCATGGACTTCACAAATCAATGTGGTGCAGCAGCAGTAGGAGACAAAACAAATTTAGAAAACCTGAAATCAGTTTGCCTTATCACTTACACTGTGTCTGTAAGCGTAGAAGTTGGGCCAATGTAATAAAGGTTAAAACAGTGACTAGCTAGCTAGGCTTTACCTTCTAGTCAAGAAGGTATTAATCTTAAAAGTGTGATTGCTTGCAAAAGCTGTAAATTTTTCAATTTTAGGTAACTTTTTGGTACACCTTTGTGATGCTTTCTCAGTAAGCAAAAGAAAACATTTTGCTGAGGTCCCTTTTGCTGTCAGTCATTACAATATGATTCAGCTGACGCTTGCCATGTGGTGTTGACCTTCTCTGCTGCACATGGGCAGCATGTGCCAACATTGTCTTCTTCTTGTGTTAGGGAGCCCCACTTAAAAATGCTACCCAGGGATGTGGGCTAGAGCAAGCAAGACATAGGCGTGCTTGGGAGGAGGAGACCAGGAGAAATAAACATGTATTGGACACATCCTTAATCTTGATTGACTGTGGAGTTACATTTCTTAGGGAAGTGGGCAACGTACCAAAGTCTTGGGTAATGCTGCTTTAGTTTCACCATAGAGCTCACAGTTCCTAGTTATATTATTTTAATGAGTGAGTCTGACATTGTCTCATGCAAATTTATGCAACCTGTGAGCTGAGGTGAGTTTTATTGACCAGGGTTCTTGGGCCCCTTTCCTTACCATTCTGGAAAGATGAGTGTAACATTTGCCTTTTCACAGTAACACAGCCCTTCTCTATCTACAGTGACCTTTCAAGAATAATAAAGAGTGACCTTGCAGTGATAACAACTAGCTTCCTCAGCAACCCCAGATTACTCCCATCTTGTCCCACCTCCCCATTCAGGTCTCCACATTTTCCCATCACATAGCATATGTTTTGATTGTGCTGGTGATGAATATGCAAATATCTGAGTGGGTATACTAGAAAGTGCAATTTGACTTAATCGTTAACATAAGCTTTCATGTCTGCTTGGATAACAGGTTGTCTCTACTTCTGTTGGGTGCTTAAAAATGACAGCAAGCAACAACAACAACTTGTAGTTAAAAAAGTCCTCAGAAACAAAAAAAAAATCTCAAAACTTCTCAGTCCAACAGGTCAAGGTTGTGACTATTCTGTATCTCTGCCCTGTCTGATGAAGATGTCTTATGCCAGTGCTTGGTCTCAGATTGAGACAGCTTAGTCTGCTCCTGCTGGATATCTTTCTGTTCTTTGTCTTTTCTACTTATTTCTGCAGGGTGGATTCCTTCTTCTCAGACAGCATTCTAAGAAAACTTGTGATTTTCTTGGAAATCATCCAATATACTTAGCAAATACATATCTTAATTTCTGCTAATCTGAAATCTGTAAAAATGATATTTAGTTCTAGAAAAGGTACAAGACAATGTCAGCCTCTTTTGACATGTTATGGTATGTTTTGCTTTTAAAGAGAAAATGTTCTCTCTTTTCAATCAACATTTCACACACTGAAATGATTTTTTAAGGGTCTAGATTTGTTCCTCATCCATACTAGTTAAAACCAAAATCTTTGTATTCTTGGACACACTCATATTGAAAACATTGCCATAATATTTAATATCAATTATGCTATTTTTCTTTTTAGTATGTGTGTGCCATTTAACAAATACAATTGTATGGAGTAGGAGAGCTGAAGAAGGTAGCTGCTTTGCTTCAGCTTAAGAATATTGTGAGGCTTGTTGCTGTAATGGCAAGCAGGAAGCATTGACTTACGTAAATCCAACCTTGTTAGTTGTTGTGTAGATTTTAGTTACATACTTTACTGGTTGATCCCTTAAAGTTAATAATTTTCACTCGTCAATTGCTTTTTAATTTTACAGCTGGAAAGTTTCGAGCTTCTCTTTGCTTTAATGATTACAGTTGCAACCTGTTTGTACAT
>VZTB01010979.1:48584-87166 GCA_013397245.1 Thryothorus ludovicianus
TATTCATTTGAATTACATAACTTAGTTTTCCATGTGAGATAAAAGGGTATTTGCAAAGGACTGCTGTGAATGGAGGGAATTTATTAAGTATTAGCATGCTTAGGTCAGCTTAATAGACTTACGAAAACCGCCGGGGTTGGCAGCTCTCCTGCCACTGACAGCATTAGGCTCTACTTTAATGAAACCCTTTTATCTGCTCAAGAGAGAAGATTGAGCAAACAAATGAAGAGAGCAGTTAATAGAGAATAGATGGTGAAGTGCAAAGGCAAAATGGGAAAGAAAAGGTTTTCTAATTATTGCTTCTTTTTTTTTTTTTTTTTTTTTCATGGGGTTGTTAGGAAGCTTCAACATTGTTAATACAGAGTTACATACCTTAATTTTCAAAAACTGAGTGGGTCACAGCGGTCATTGTCTCTATCTTGTCATCCCCTTTATTTTCTTCCTGTACTGATTTTACCTTGTTTTCATTATAACTGTCCAAAAAGCAGACTTTGCTAAGCTTATTTTGGCTCTAAGTTGGTAACAAAAATGTTACCAACTCTAAGGGCAAATATTCTGATATCAAATCAAAATGAAGGAGAAGGTGTTGGAAAAACACTGAAGATCACCACATACTTGGCACTGATGTTTCCAAGGCAGGTATTACCTGTGCATTGGCATTCTGACCTTCAGATTTTGATTCAGAATTTAAGGATTTCATAAGGTATGTTAATTTCAAAGGGACTTGAAAAGAAGGCATTGCAGACTTCATAACATAGAAATAACATAGGAATCTTTGCTAATGGGAATAATCAAAGTGTTTAGCTAACTTGTGGCATCAGTGTTTCCACTTTAAGTCTCTGGATACCTTGAAACCCACAAACTTAAAATAATTTCAACCATTATCTACCTTCAGTTTGTGTATGTGTTTACATGGTGGCGTTGTTCAGTTTTCTTATATTTCTACTCAGGCACTGAAAATCTTGAGTGTTTGCCGTGTTGAATAACCCTGCTGGGTGTTCGTAGTAAAAGTTCTTTTATCCCAGGAATGTATTGATTACTGTGTTGTCTGCTAGTTACAGTCAGCTGTGTGATGCTGATAACTGTGAGCTACTTGATCTATGGGTGACAGTCACTGCAGGTGACAAGAAGTATCAATGCCAGGACCATCCAAAGGCTCAGAGCAGGCTTTGCCAGCTCTAAGAGACAGACCTTTGCAATGCATAGTCTCAGTCACTTCAGGGAAACTGCATGAATCCTGTGAAAGCAAAAGAGCAAGTGTAAGCAGTAGTTGGGTGTTTTCTTCTCTCTCCTGGGGTCACATTAAAGGGAGGAGAGACTGAAATCTGCTATGGAACCACTCTTCCCTCCTCAGCAATAAACATTTCATAATTATCTGAAGGTCAAGCAGAAGAGTGAAACTGAAAAGCTGAAGAACATCAATTTTATTGTGCTAGACAGTTACTTTATTTTAATGAGTACTCAGGAGGATACTCAGTCTTCAGGAGTTGAGCCCAGCAGCGAATGACTGTTCAAAGTCCCCCAAATACTGAAGATCTACCAGTTTCCAGTCTGTAAAATAAGCTGGGGTTAGAAAATTTTCCTGAAAAGTCATGATTTGTGGATGTCACTGTATTATATTAAATGCTTCCCTCTAATCATGTATCTATGAAACATGGTTTCTCCTACAAAAAGTGTCATATATTCATTCCCAATGGCATATTTTAGTATATTTTACTAATATTAAAAATTACATTCATATTATTAATTTAAAGCAATTGAATAGAATATATCAGGTTTACATAGTGTATTTTCTGATGGGACTCGCTAATGTGATCTTACAAAAAAGTGTTTTGATGTTAAAAAACATCTGTATGTCATACTCCGCATGTGGAAAGAAGAACAGCATCATCTGCATTCCGTGTTATTATTTACTTAAAATCCATGTGGAAAACTGACTAACAAATGCTGAAGTGCTATGCTGAAGTAATTTCCTCTATGAAAAACCTATTCTGAGCTTGCAAAGAGTAATAACTGAAAATATTTCTTGTAATGCATTGTGGTAGAAGATTAGGATGTGAAACAAAATGCCGCACCTTGCAGAGATATGCAGTATAGCAATGAAGACAATAGTGTGAGGGTAGTTAAAATTATTTGAATGTGACTCTTTTTTTCCTGTTAGATAGGTTAGTTAATGTTGATAATCTATATATCCACTGCTCATTATCAGTAGTTTCATTACTTGGGAAATAATCTCTGCACATTTTTAACTTGTGCTCCAATTAGGGTTTAGATCATGTTTCTTATCATCACCAGTATTGAATAGAAACTTTAAATTTTCTCAACATGTGCCTTCGTTGTGCCTTTACACTAACATACCAACAGGAGTTGCAGAGGACAGCCTGATTTGAGATAGGTTCAGATAGATCACTAGTCCCTTGGTGATGCTACACCAGTGCTGTGCAGCTGCACCAGGGAACTCTGAGACAGCTCTAATCTGGCTGCTGGTGCAAAAGTGTGTCTGTGACAGATGCCACATAAAGTCGACCAAGATAAAGACATCTGATGAGCTTTTGAAATAGCTTTTGACATACCTGTTATTCTGAGCAGAGACAGCAATCAGGCCTTCTGAATTGCGTGCCTTCAGAAAAAGATGAAGGGCTGAATTCCTGCCTTTTGTAGTTCTGAAAGTTCTTGTCTGTTCTCCCAAGCTAATGTATAGGAGATGACTGCTCAACACATTGCTTACCTCCTGATGTTATAGATTTGAAGGAAACACATTCATTCCCATAAAGGATCTGGTAGCAAAGTGGAATTGGGGCACAAAATTTGGCACAGTACCAGACTATTTTTGTATTGTGCTGGTTTAAGATGGTCCATCAAAACTTCTGTGATACACAGAAGAGGAAATTACTGTAGCCAAACTTTAAAATTGGCATAGGAATGGTAAGAATTTCTGCTATCACAGACTTACTTGTTTCATGTTTTAAATCTTACAGGGAATTTTGCCATTGAATGTTGGAAATCTGGGATATGCAAGTATGCACCAAACTGAGAATTATAATAAATTTCAAATCCAAGTGCCAGTGGTGTTTTATAGTCTTTAGTGGTGGAACACAGTACTTACACACATAATTTGTCCACAAAAAGAAACTGATGTTAAGTGAGGAAAAAACAGTAAATTCTGACTTTATAGTGACATTCACACAAAATAAGGTTCTTAGTGAAACCCCACTGTAATGTTGTTGATGCCTGATACAACTGATACAACTCTTTGCTCCCAAAAATATGTCTTCTCTTTTCCTTGCATCTATAAGGAACAGTAAGAAATCATTCCTTACTGGAATAAAAGCCAACAAAGAAAACTTTCAGAGTTCATAAAAGGTAGAAACAAAACATGTATGTGCAGAGAGACTAATTCTTCCTAGCGGGGTTTTTACAGGAGTTCAGGTCAAGTATAGGACAGTATTCTATTGCTTTTCTCATACTGCAACCTGTTTCCAAATTGCTATTTTTCTGAATAGAAAAAATGCAGTAGAAAACAATTAGAATAGTATTTTTAAATGTAACTTGGATTCACATATATACTAGAATGTATTGAACACCTTCACTTTGCAGATAAGGGAAGTCGCTTTATTTAAATTCTTTAAAAATTTTAGTTGTTTGAAAAATGTGGGATATTTCAAACTATTCAGTTTTTGACTGATCCTTCTAGGTCATCAGTATTTTAAGTCTATTATCTGCATATGCACACAAGTAAATGGTTGTGAAAATCTTTGTCCTTTCACGAGTATATGTTTCTGTTATTAAAGTGGACTTCCTGACTTCCTTTCATGTCATCTTTTGTACTGTAGCCAACAGGCACAAGATGTCTCCCCACCAGCCACTCATCTCCTATAGAAATTCTCCTGAGTATAGAAATTCTCCTAAGTATCACTCTCCTGATACTTAGTTTCTCTGTGGATTTCATTCTGAAATCCAGATTATGACACCAGTTTATTTGGGTTAATGATTTGATTAACTCGTGACTAATCCCCTTGATTGCAAAGAGATGAGCCATTTCATGAAATGCAATAGTTTCACCATATGTTCCTTGAAACAAGCTGAAATACTCTTTATTACTGCTCCTCACAAATCGTCAAGATCTTTCACTGTTTCCACAGTCTTTAGTGAATTAAGTTCATTTTTCCCTAGGGAAAGTAAATTATTTTTACTTTTCTGAATAATGTGTGGAATAAACAGAAGGATTACGTTCTCACCACCAGAGTAATTATTATGATTTAGCAATTGCTATTAATACCCAAAGCATTTTTTTCTGAAAATTCTAGTTGTGTTCTTTTTATTGTTACATGCAACCTTGAAAAGACTCAATTATTCTTCTAGTCTTTTTAAAACCTGATGGAGTAGCCTCTTCTGTACAGTGTTACCTATTGCTGCTCTGTAAGACAGAAAGGTCACATCTGCATTACCACATTGCATCCTTGAAGAAAAAATCGATAGTATTCAAGGATCAGTGAAAGGGAGCCCAGGAAGTTGGTAGGCAGGCATTATTTGCTTCCTATGTTCAGCAATATAGTAAAAGGTTCAGTTTCACTAGATTTGACTGTATTAAAATGGAGACCTCAGTTGGCCACAGTCGAGAGACAGCTTGGAAAGCTGTTCCTCACCATTTTCCAGTTAGCTGTTATTTTCAAACTGAAAGGCTGGTGTCTGGCTGTGTCTTATTTTGGATGTTGTAAAAATTTAGGAGTCCCATGTACAAGCCAAGTATTCAGTGTGAACATAATTTTTAAATGGTTGACATTTTTAAACCAGTGGGATGAAAGGCAATACTTGCTCTCTAGAAGAGCATAGGAGGATAAATCCTAGCAAAAAAAGAAAGTCCTCAGAGCTTTAAAAGTTATAATCACCAAAGACAAAGACATAGCCAGGAGTAGCTTCAAACAGGAAATTAAAGAAAATTGCAAATCATCAGAAGAATGTGGTTTTTGAAATATTCCTCCAGTGGAAATGGCAGCACAAACTCTGACTATTTTCAAATAAAATATGTGTGTGTTTCCTGCATATCAAATCCTGCTAATAAATAGGAATGTAAGATATATTTGCTTCTAAAAGTTAACACCTGGTTAAAAGTTCGATGGTGAGCCAAACTCTGAATATTTGCCACTTCATGGAGACAAGAGCTTTTCATCAGTGCAGACCACCTGAGGCTGATGGGCCTTCTCACATGTGCATTGAGATCATCAGTAGGCCAACACCATAGTCCTCAACTGGCACTGTTTCAGACAAAACTCCCAACAAGCTAGACTTTTATGAGAAAAAAATCACTCCAGGAGCTGAATCCAAGTCCCCTAAAAGGCTCAATAAATATTAAAAGTTATAAATACTTTTTTGTTTCTGTATGGATAAATAAGTAATTGCCTGTTTAAAAAGGCTTAATTATTTTATCACTTTAAAAAAAATTATATTTATTTTGCAGGACAGTATATCCTGCCAGATCCAAAAGCCTGGGAGAAGCAAGGCTGCTGTCCCTGTGTCCAACCAGCAGTGTGGCTGGAAATGGGTTTCCAGAAGGCAGAAGCACAGGGAGTGTATGTGCACACCACATACCTGCCAATACACACATCCAGACAGACACCCGGAGTCCTTACATAGATACAGGCTACACTGAGGGTATCATTCCATTCTTCAGGGGAGTAGGGGGTCAACGAGTGACAAAATACACACATTTGGGGATGAGGTGTGTCCCTCTAGCAGCTCTCTTAGACTCTGAGTCTGACCAGTCACCACTCCTTGATCCCCAGCTGCTAACGTCAGGACACACAACTTGAGGTTTCAGCATCACACCGGCTGCTCTGTGTTGCACGCACACACACGCACACATACATGCATACAGAGCTGGCTGGGACTCCTCTGTCCTCGTAGCCAAACCCCTTGTGCTCTTGCTCACTTACTCCTGTCCACACCACCACTTCCCTGGGTGTGTGATGCTTAAGTCAATTCCAAAGCTTAACTACCCTTTCAGTGAAGAAATTCTTCCTGGTGTCCAACCTGAACTTTGTCTCATGCAGCTTGAGGCTGTGACCTCTTGTGCAGTAGCTAGTTGATTAGAAGAAGAGACTGATTCCCATCTGGCTACAATCTCCTATCAAGTAGTTTTAAAGAGTGCAAAAGTCTTCCCTGAGCCTCCTTTTCTGCAAGTTAAACACCACAGCTCCCTCAGCCTCTCTTGGTGAGCTCTTCTGCCAGCTCTCTCAGCCCCCTTGGAGGAATCCACAGAACCGTGAGGGCTAAGTGCCACAGCAGATCACCAGTGATTTCCTCCTGGATTGCACGGGGTCTGTGCTGCTCTCTGCCCCTGACCAGCTCAGAGGGCTGGTTGCCCTGGGGACAGTTGGTCTTACTGCTAAAGACAGAGGCCAAGAAGGCATTGGGCTTTTCCCTTATGCTTGGTTACAATGTTCCACCCTGCGTCCAATAAAAGATGGTGTTTTTCCTTGGCATCATTTTGTTGTTAATGTTTTTATAAAAACACCTTTAATTGTTTTTCACAGCAGTGGCCAGAATAAGTTCTAGCTCAGCTTTTCCCTTTCTCATTTTCTTTCTACATGACCTAAAAACCATCGTTGCACTCTCCTTGAGCTGTCTGCATCTTCATGCAGAACTCATATACTGTGTTTTTTCTAGAAGTTACTGCTAAAGCTCCTTCTTCAGCCAACCTAGACTTCTTCCCTGCCAGCTCATTTATTGGCACATGGGGATGGCCTGGTCCTGCACATTTAGAATTTCCTTCCTAAAGTATGTCCAGCCTTCCTGGGCCCCTTTGTTATTAAATGCTTTTTCCTAGGGACTCTGAACCAGTGTCTTGAACAGGCCAAGGTTCACCCTCTGGGTATTCTAAGTCCAAGCATTTTTCTGACCCTCTTCCTTGCTTCTCCAAGAATCAAAAATTCTGTGACTGATTCCATGGTCAGTGTGCCCAAGACGGCCGCTGACCACCACATCCCCCATGGCCCTTCCCTGTTTGTGAGCAGCAGGTCTGGCAGGGCGTGCCCTGGCTGGCTCCCTTACCAGCTGTGTCTGGAAGGAGCCTTCCACACTCTCCAGGAGCCTCCCAGGCTGTCTCCTCTCCACTGTGTTTTGTTGCCAGCAGACATTTGGCCAGTTAAAGTCTCCCACAAGAAGCAGAGGTGATGAAACATCCACTGATAGAATATTTCCCTTCATCCTGGCTGGGTGGTCTGTGACAGACTCCCAGCAGGATCTCTGCCTGGCTGGCCATCCCTCGGAGTGTCACCCACAGGCACTCAGCCTTATCCCACTGTCCCTGAGCTCTGTACAGCCAAACCTCCCCAGTGCACAGAGCCCCCCCACAGCCTCTCCTTCCTCCCCTGTCCCTTGTGAAGAGCTTGTAGCCATCCCCTGCAGCACTGCAGTCATCCCACCACATTTCCATGGTGATAACCACATCACAGCTTCAGCTGCCAGTGGCTTCCATTGTTTGTTACCCGTGCTGGGTGCACTGGTGCAGATGTGCTTCAGCTGGGCTGTCGATGCCACCCCCAACACCGGCGTGTCACCCCAGGCTCATCTGTAGCTAACTTGATCTAGTCCCTTTCTCCCTTTAAGCCAGCTCAGTCAGTGCTGTCAGGTCATGGGCTAGAATGCTTTCCCTCCCTTTTATACAGGTGAATCCCACCTGTCTGCAGCATGTCTGGTGCCATAGAAGCTATCCCATGATCAAAACAGCCAAAATTCCCTCAGTGACACCAATCTGTAAGAGAGAGTGAGAAGCATGGCCTGGAGCTGCTCCTGACGCCTAGTGATAGGTTTTCTGCTGGATACAGATGGGAGTGTGACAGGTTCTGTGACAGCCCTGGGAGGGCCATGGCAAGGTGGTTTGTTCCTCAGAAAGCCTGGTTTTGAGTTCCTGCCTGCCATCCTGCTGCTGGGCTCCTCAGGCCTTGTGCTATGGGCCTCTGATGAGCAGATGCAGCCAGGACAGGATATTATCTCAGGAGTCTGCCTCCTTCTGTTGTCACCCCATGCTCCTTGGTGGGTGTGAATATGAGCTTTGTCATGTAGCCTAACAAAATCAGGTCGGTAATCAGACATTTGCAACATTCTATACATAAAGAAAGCAAGTACCAAACAAAAATTTGATGACAGATTGTCTTTCAACTCATTTGCCTGTGGACATCCACTCAGCAGTGCAGGGAAGTAACGTGTTGCTTTGAAGTCTTTCGTCTTTGCTTGCAAGAAAGAAAATGAGGATGGCATAAGAAGGAGGCAATGCTTTCATTTTTTCTGGGGTTACTAGCTGCAGTAAGTCTACCATTAGTTCCTCCATACTGTCTCATTGCTGATTTTTAAGAACGGACTCTCTTGGCATCGTTTACTGTTGTAAAGAAGAGAATAGTAATTTATAAATATTCAACCTGGGAAAAAATTTTCTGCACAAATTATAAACTGGAAAATCTGGCCTGAGCAGGCAAGGTTGATAGAAGTCTTAAAAAACATTAAATGAAAGTGATATTTGACAAAATCAGTCCTGTTGGTACCTCTGTTGGGTTCCTTCTTTGAAGGAAAATAGAAATCAGTTCTGTTCCCCTTCAATTTTTCTTCTGTTTTCTAAGTACCTGAGATAAAAGGAAGATAAAGATTGCTTGCTTATTTCATGCTGGGCTTTGTAATGGATATTTTAAATGAGTATTGAAATTATTATTTTTAAATAATGATTTAATTATTAAATTTAATAATACTAAAATTATTGTTATTTTAGAACTATGTTAAACAGCATTCTCTTTGAAAGTAAATATGTATTTTTTCTCAAGAGCATGAATATGTTCTTTTCCATGACATTACAATAATTTTGCCTTGAGGGTATTTTTTGCAGTATTATACATATTTAAGTTTTTTCATATATAAATGGAAACATATAGCATCTTTAAAACAAGGTATCACATTTTGAGATCTTAGGTTAAAAATAATTAATTTTCAGCAGAATGGCCTTCAGTTATATTAAAGTTAGCCAATTAAACTTCAGGTATACTGCTTTACAGCCTGCCTTTTTTTTATCGTATTTCAAAATTACATGTGGTCCTGAACATTGCAAGTAAGTACTAATGTTTCTTAGGAGCATCTCATTACAAGTGTAATTTATCCCATAGGGAAGTGTAAATTTAATTTATTCTTTATGTTTATTCCTGACTTTCTTGCATACTTGACAAAGGTAAAGCATATTTACTGTAGGAGTCCTGAATTGAAAACTCTGAATGGTCAAGGCTAAATATAAAGATACTATGTTTTCTATTTTTAAATCCCCCCAGCATGCATCCAAGGACACATACACACACTCATATGTCTGGGGGGTTTTGGTGACACTTCATAGCATTTTTGTACTTCTAGAATGCCTTGGCTTCAGAAGACAGTGTCCCTCCCTGCAGATTATGGATCATAAATCTGTGACAAAGGGTTGGACTAGATGATCTTGGAATATACTTTCCAAGCCTAAACCACCCTCTGATTCTATGATTATTCATTTACCTTCATAGCCTTTTGCACAAAAACATCGATGCTGCAAATCTCTGGTGTAGTTGACTCTTTGCATGATTGATGATCCCATTAGCATTGATTAGCTTTCAATGGCAGTGCCTTGACAGTGATAACAATTATTTCTTATCAGCTTAACTTAGCGATAAGGCATTTAGTACTTTTAAACAACTTAATGTCTGTTATAAATCTTTCTGTTTAAGTACAAATTCTGCTTTCCACATGCTGTTCAATTGGTGACATATTGGTTCTACAGCAATGTGCCATTCATTACACACATATCACTAGGACATTTTAGTGTGCTGCCCCCATGCTAGTGCCTTTTCTGCCACCTTGCAGATGATAACAGTATTTTCTGCTGCCTTTACAGAAGCACAGCTGATTGGAAAAGGTAGCAGCACAGAAAATGTGAGTCCATATAGTCTGGTTGTGGACAATAGTTCATTCTGACTGTTTACTAAGCAGGGGAGACGCTTAAGAGTTAGATGCCTAGCAGCTGGAAGACAGAAATAGATACTCATCAGGCTATATGAGGTCTGCTTTGAGGCTGACCCTGAAGAAAACATGATCAAGAAGGGTATTAAATAGGAGAAGCAAGCCAAGGAATGCACAGTTGCCCCCATTGCCAATTTCCCCAGCATACTGTAGTGGAAATACAGCAGCTGGCCAGAGGCACCATGTGAGGAGTTAATATGGGAGACAGATATTGTGTTCAAGTTTAGCAGACCAGTAGCCATGGGGTTACTGCTTCACAAAATCTGAATAAATATGATAATGTAGAGGGGACTCATGATCACAATGTTGTTTCTCTGCTAGTTTCTTTGTAAACACTCTCTTGAACTACTTATCAGCTGTGTAATTCTTCCACTTATGTCAACTCACCACAATTTCTTGAATTTAAGAGTGATATTTTTTTTTTCAATGTATTTGATGGTGCTTTTGGGGATATTGGATGGCTAAAACCACTAATTTATAGATGCCTGGCAAGATGCAAAACAATATTATGCTTTCGAATTCAGACTGAGTTGACATAAGCAACAATTTAAAGAACGCTTTTTAAAGTAAAGGATTGTATGTGCTCTGTCTGTAATGCACAGATTTTGAGCTCAAAATTCAATGAACATTTCATGTTCAAATTTCTTAGTTTTACCTGATTGGACAATTTTGTAATATTGGATAAACCAACGAAAATAATAGATATGCTTGATGTGATTTCACATTTTAAACCAGAAACTGTGGGAATAGCTCTCTGTCTTTTCGGGTTTGAGCCAAGTCCTGGGCTGGGGGAGGAAAGCACATCAGCCTTCCCAATGCAACCGCTGAGGAAACTTCTTAGTGCAGCAGCAAGTGACCAAGAAGCTGTCCCGGAGCCACTGAGACCATTGGGCTGAGCCTGAGGGGTGGCTCTGCAAACCCGAGCAAGAAAGTTAACTCTTTCCTGACCAGATAAAACTTCCAAAGCATGAATCCTACCTGGTGTGAGAGAGAGAGACTGAAATATAGAGAGACACAGTGTGAAACGCAATGTCAAAGAAAGTGAGATAAAGATCTTAAGTTAAAAAGAAGATTTAAAGTTTGGCCTAGTTGGGTTAGACTTCTCTTGTAAGGCCACAGAGAATGGACTTAATACCCTGTAACATATAGAATGTTTTTAGGGGGATGCAAAGTCCTAGTCATAGCTATAAGTTGATGTAATTGTGATTTACTGGAGAAATTGAACAAAGAAAGACTGAGAGAGGGAGAGATGATGCCCTCTGCCCTGTAAGAAAAGATAAACTCTGTTTTCTTGAGATGAAAATGAGATAGATGAAGTGAACTCTTGTTTTGTACTGGAAAAAGCATCTTTAAACTGTACCCTAATAAACAGATATGGCCCATGAGCAGCTTTGAAAGCTGTCTCATGGGAAGAGATGGCAAGAGATTCACAGTGGCAAATTTCCTCCCCCCAGGTGGGCCATTTGTGAAGCGTGAAAGCAAGAGAACTGGTATGTTGTGGAAAACCTCTGTGGTGTTCAAAAGGGACTCCTTTTCTCCTCAGTGAATTGAGAAATTATTATTTTAAGAGTGGTTACTGACTGAAAATCTCAATTTTTGTCTTTTTATATTGGACTAAGGAAATGAGAAGTTGGTGGAGAAGGAGAAGTGTTTTGAAGGTTTCATTCCAATTCTTGTTTGTTTTTTCTTTTAGTGTTAGTTTTAAAGTTTTATTATTTTCAAGCTTAAACCTGCTTTACTCTTGATTGAAAAATAACAAATTGGTAAACCAAAACCCTACACTAACTGTTGTGTTGACCGAGGAACAAAACTAAACCCGCAACATTTTCATAATGAAGATCTAGGCTGCCCACACATCTAAAAAGCAGTTATTTTTTGCATAAAGATAGATAACAGAAGTTACTTCAACCAGTAGTTGCTGTAATACATGAAATCTATATATATAGTGGACAATAAGCTATTTTTCACACTCTTCCAGAAATTAAAAACAATGTGCTCAAGGCTGCGTAATCAACCACAGCTGGATTGTGATATTTAAAGGTAAACTATATTCTGTTAATAAAAGTCAGAAGGACCTTGAAGGTATCTGGTCTCAGGATAATCTTTTAAGTGCACTCTGAGGTTAATCAGTAACCATGTGAGCAGGATACTCTGGAAGGCATTAAATGCTGAAAAGGTGAAGAGATGAAGCAAAGTACAGTTGGGCAATGCTTCACAGTTAAATTTGTATTTAGAGGGCAATGCTTTTACAGGATGCATTTAACCCTTGGAGGTATAACTAGCTCAGGCTTACAAAACATCTGTATTTACAGATGAACTAGTGTATTTGTAGGTTTTTTCATCTGAGACCTCAGTTTGGCCATCTTTATAGCTGAACCTGCCAAAAAGGCCAGATTCAAAGCTTTGGTGGGAGGTGCAGTGATAATCATGTGAGTGTTTTTAATGTAATAATATGATTTCTGAAAACATTGACTTCACACAAAGAAGACCAGTACTTAAATTCTCCCCTATAATGTTAGTTTATTTTTACACTTTTTCTTTTCCTGAGAAAAGATGTAGAATCTGATAGTACATAGTTATTCATATAAATAGGATTTTACTAACCTTTGGAGAAAACCTTACTTTTAAATTCCTTATCAGCTTTGTCTGTTATTTTGTGCTAATTTGGTTTTCTGCATTTTTTTAAAATAAAATGATGGTTTTCCTACTTGAAGATAAATTGGAAATTAGAAAAACTAGGAAATACTACTTTTTGTTACCACCATTCTTGGCCTTCACTAGAAAATTGATGAGGTTCTCTCTGGAAAATTTATTACGAGGAAATACAGCCAAGAAGCTTTAAACTTATGACCTAGCAAAGAAATATCAATGAAAAAACAACTTATTCATTGCCAAGATGCAATCAGTAAACACAGGCAGGAGAAATGTGAAGCACCTTAATTTCTTGATGCACTTCAGAGGCCACAAAACGATTTAAATATCTACTTGTGTACCATGAATTACAAGCCTGCGGAGACATTGTCTAAAAAAAAAGCTACATATAAAAAAAAGCTACACTTATAAAATTGTCCTGGAGTTTACCTCCTCCCTATTTTAAAAACGTGTATCAAAGGTCTCTGAAGGAAAGCTTTTCCATTTGAATAATGACTGAACTAATACCCTGATGCCAACTATACTTGGTTTCCTGAAAGAACCATAAAGGTATGTGGGAAAAAATCAGGACAGATCCTTTAAGGCATGACACATTCATTGTGTGTTGTACAGTGTGCTTTTATGTATCTGCTGAATGGGACCTGACTGTGTACCTTGTACTACCAGCCACCTGTCTGCCACAGATCTGACTTTTGGACATCATGTCCCAGAACACCTATTTCCTTTGTAATCACCGTCAAGGGTCAGGCCATCCACATTGCAATAATAATCCCTCCTTTTATTTTTTCTGGGAAAAAAGAGCTAAAACTTTATCCATACTTTCATGTTGATATGGGTGGGATAGGTAGGAACCCAAGAAGGGTTTGTCAGAGAAAGGGAATTGGTGCAAGAAGGAACCTAAGGTATGTTGTCTCTGAAAGAAGCTCAGAAGTGAATGTTCTAAGCCTCCATCTAGTAGCTGTGGTTAAAAAGTGATTTGAGGTACAATTTTGATGGCAAACTTTGCTGAAAAAAAAAATAAAAATTAAAGAGGCTTAAGTTATTCCCCTGTTTTAAGTGGAGATAATGAATACTCTCGAGTCTTGCATTTGCAGATCTCTTTTATCCAAGAAGCTCTTTCATTCAGAAATATCTCACTACATTAAGTAAGAGCTTTGTCTTCCCGTTATCTGGTATAACTTCTTGACACAGTATCAGTCAAACACCTGAATGTTTTCAGCAAGAGAGTTCTGGTGATCTGCTTTAACCAAAGGCACATGCAACAAATAGGCAATGTTGTGAGGGACTGATACAAATCACTTGGTCTTCAGTGGCTAAAGAACAGAGTCTGTAAATTCAAAGTTAGTTTTTGCTAATGTGAGGTAATTGAACACACAAATATTTGAGCAGCGATTGTTGTTGCTTTGTATTATTAATAATTTTCTAGTGGTAACTATTAAGGACTACTTGGCACAAACCTCACAAAATTCCCATGACTTTGCTATTTTAATGATTTCTAGTAAACTTGATGCATACTATTCCAACAAAAGTCAGATACTTTTGTTTTAGGAGAAATATATCAATCAGGTGGTTATTTTTTAGTATTAAGTAACAGGCTATATTTACACTGAAATCAGGATGGCGTGTTTCAGGGAGGTTTCAAGCATCCTCTAATGAATGCGGTTAAAGGAGTGAGAGGTTGGGGTATTTCTGAAGATTGTCTTGATTGTCTTCATCTTAAAACTGTAGAATTATAGAATATCCTGAGTTGAAAGAAACCCATCAGGATCATCAAGTCCCACTCCTGACCCTGCATAGGACACCCCAAGAATCATAGCACATGCCTGAGAGCATTGTCCAAAAGCTTAATGAACTCTGTCAGGCTTGGTGCTGTGATCACTTCTTTGAGGAGTCTCTTCCAGTGCCCAGCCACCCTTCTGGTGAAGAACCTTTTCCAGACATCCCACCTAAACCTCCCCTGATTCAGCTTCATGCCATTTCCTTGGGTCCTGTCTCTGGTCACAAGAGTGAAGGGATTGGTGACTGTTCCTCTGTTTCACCCTGTGAGGTCACCCCTCAGTCTCCTCCAGGCTGAACAGACCAAGTGACCTCAGCCACTATTTAAAAGGCTTCCCTTCCAGACCCTTCACTATGTTCATGGCCCTCCTTTGGACACTCTCTAACAGCTTTATGTCTTTTTTATATTGTGACACCCAAAACTGCCCCCAGCACTCAAGGTCAGGCTGCCCCAGGGCAGAGCAGAGCAAGACAATCCCCTCCCTCCCTTGCCTGGCTGGTGATGCTGTGCCTGATGGCCCCCAGGACAGGGTTGGCCCTCCTGGCTGCCAGGGCACTGCTGGCTCACATTCAACTTGCCACTGACCAGGACTCCCAGGTCCATTTCCATGGCACTGCTCTCCAATCTCTTGTTGCCCAGTCCATTCACACATCCAGAGTTAAACTTCATATGGTTGGTGATTTCCTGGCCCTGTAATTTGTCCAGGTCTCTCTGCAGGGCCTCTCTGCCCTTGTGGGAATTGACAGCTACTCCCAATTTAGTGTCATCAGCAAACTGACTTAGTATTCCTCCCAGTCCTGCATCCAGGTAATTTATGAAGATGTTCAAGAGAAGTGGGCCAAGGACAGAGCCCTGTGGAGCCCCATAAGTGACACCAGTCTGATGTCACCCCATTCACTGTGGCCCTTTGTGCCTGACCCATGAGACAGCTGCTCACCCAACACATGATGTGTTTATCCAGCTGTGGGCTGGACATTTTCTCCAGGAGGGTCCTGAGAGAGATAGTATCAAAAGCTTTACTGAAATCCATAAAGATCACATCAACTGGATGGGTTTCCCTGTCCTAGAAGAAAATGGTATTTGATGAGCAGGACTTTCCTCTCAAGAAGTCATGTTGGGTGCAAGGACTGCATTGTCCTCCAGGCAATTTTCAATACTTTCCAGAATAATCTTTTCCATTATTTTACTGGGCACTGAAGTCAGATTTACAGGCCTGTAGGACCTCTTGCCCTTATTAAAACATTAGCCAGGAGATTCTGCAGAAGTTCAGGGTTAACAGGAAATTGATCTTTCTCACATCCATGGTCCTCCAGCTCAGGGCTGATCCCGCTGGTTTCTCATCTGTGTTGAAGACAGACACAAAGAATGCATTAAACAGCTCTGCCTTGTCCAAGTCCCTGTTTGTGAGATGACCATCCTCATCCTGTAACTGGCTGATGTAATTTCTACACTTCCTTTGCCATTAATATATTAGGCAAATAACTCTGGTTTTTGTCCCCTAAAGCTCTGGCCAGCTTCAACTCCAGTTGACTATGGCTGCACAAATCTACAGAGAGAGTTTGTGGGGAAGTGAAGTCCTTCCCACTATAAACAAAGAGCAGGTCCAGGACCACTTGAACATGAAGAGCGACCCGTTCATGAGACCTGATGAGATACATCCCAAGGTCCTGAGGGAACTGACTGCTCTTGTTTCCAAGACACCCTCCATCACATTTGAAAAAGTCCTTGGTGACTGGAAAAGGGAAATAACACTCCAATTTTTGAAAAGAGGAGAAGGGAAGATCTGTGGAACTACAGACCAGTGAGCCTCCCCTCTGTGTCTGGGAGTATCATGGGGCAGACCCTCCTAGAGGATACATTATTGTACATAAAGGACAAGGAGGTTATCTGAGGCAGCCAGCATGGCTTTACTGTGGGCAAATTGTGCCTCACCAATGGGGTGACTTTCTATGGTGGAATGATGGCAACAGTTGACATGGAAAGACCAACACGTCATGTATCTAGAATTCTGTAATGCCTCTGATATAGTCCCACATCCCATCCTAGTCTCCAAATTGGAGAGACACAGGCTAAATAAATGGACCTGATCATGTATTTGATTCAGTGGATAAGGACTTGGCAGGATGGATGCAACCAGAGAGTTGTGTCTCTGTGTCCAGGTGGAAGCTGGTGACAAGTGAAGTCCGTCAGGGCTCTCTGCTGGGACTGGTGCTCTTCATCAGTGACACAGACAGTGGGATTGAGTGCATCCCCAGCAGGTCTGAGCAGAGCAGCTGACACAACAGAAGGATGGGATGCCTTCCAGAGGGACCTGGAAAAACCTGAGAATTGGGCCCAAGAGATCTTCATGAAGTTTAACAAATCCAAGGGCTAGGTGCTGCACCTGGGTTGGCACAATCCCAGATATGAGATGGGGAGAAGAAGTCACAGAAGCAGCCCTGTGGAGGAATTCTGGGTTCTCTCATGTGAAAATCTGGGCATGAGCCAGCAGTGTACTCTCCTAGCCCAGAATGCTGTTGATACTCTGGGCTGTATCAAAAGAGAAGTGATCCTCAGGAAGTTATTGTCACCTTTTACTCTGTTTTGTGAGACCTCACCCGGAGTTCTGCGTCTGCCTCAGGGGTCCTCAGCACAAGAAACCTGTCGACCTGTTAGAGCAGGTGCAGAGGAGGTCATTGAAGATGATCAGAGGGCTGGAGCACCTCTCCTGAAGACAGGCTGAGAGAGCTGGGGCTGTTCAGCCTGGGGAAGGAGAAGAAAGTGTGTGGGGGAGCTTTTTCTTCATTGTGGCCCTCTAGTACTATAAAGAGCCTCACAAAAAAGGAAGAAGATAATGCTTCTATTTAATTTGTAGCCCCATATTTCTGTTTCAGGAGTAGTCATAGACACTTGCCTTCACTTCCCTTTTTGTAAGTTGGGATTCTTCCTGCCAGTGTACATCACCTTGTGTTTTCTGACACTCTTTTTCATTCACCCTGTGTTTTGTTGCCCACCCAATGGATATAGTCAGGCGTTTCCACCATTCTTTCCTTGACCCTTGTAATTAAAGATTTTCAAAGTTTATTCAGCAGGCTGTTACCTTACACACATTTTCAGGTACTTTCATATATTTCATGCTACTTGCTTTTTCTCATGAATATAATACTATATAGTATTATATAATTTTTCCTTTAAAGCAATCTTCTTTACTATAGAAAAATCCTGTGAAAAAACATATTTTGTTGTACATCCTTATTGATTTGCTCTTCTTACTACTAAAAACACACAGTTTAAACTTGGAGAAAGACATAGTTTCTGAAATACGAATTTATATTTCATATGTGTTTAAAAAACCCGTACTAAACCACACTCCCAAATATGTTGGCTCCCAAGATGAAAATATTATCTGAAGGATGTCTTTTTGAAATAAAGTACCTTATGAAACAACTTACACAACATTACCTCCTTCAGTGACAGGTTCTGATGTATTTGATTGAAAAGATGTTTCTGTGGTATTCCAGAAGATGGAGGATATGCCCAATATCAAAGAATTAAAAAACAAACCTACAGCATGGAAGAAGGTGGTGGAGTAATGACAGGAGTAAAAGGAACACATTTTTAAACAAACACAGCTCTTTGGAGAGAAGTCCAGAAGTAGGGACAGAAAGCTTTTAAATCTGATTAGAAGATTCAAAAATTAAATGGTCTAGTAAAAAAAAAAACAAACCTCTTTTAAAGGCACCCAATAGGATTAGAGTTTGAAAAAACAGGATGAGGATAGGATATGATTTGCTAACATAGTAGGTTATGTAGGTTATAGTAGGTTAACATAGAAATCTTTCGAAACAGTTTTGTAAGGATGGCATGTGTTTGTAGGAATTGCAACTTTTATTTACTGTACTTTTCCATTCTTTTCCCCTGAGATCATTGAGTTGGATTAATATAAGCTGATTTCCCATTCCCTACACTGATAAGGAACCACTCATTAATTATCAAAGGCAAACCAGCTTGTCTAGGAGCATTTAAGAAGCTCATCTTCTCACTTTACACTGATTTCATGAGAAAGGTAAGAAATTCTTTCCGATAAAGACTGTGCAGACAATGGAATAGAAATCCCACCTTGTCATAAAGCCCTTGAAATACCAAGTACTTTCTCAAGAATAAGCAGAAGGAGCAGGAATAGGCCTCCATGTTGCCTTTCATCTTCCTCACTGCATATCACTCTCTCCTTAGAGGTTTATTTTCTGGAGGAAATGTAGAAATATCTTGACAGATGTCTACTTCTGTGCATAACATTTTCTAAGAGAAATAGAATTTACAAAGGTTCAGGAGAGATACAGATCCCTATTTCCATATGGCTTTGTGTGGTCTTGTGGTCTCTCCACTGAAATAATATCAGACAGTACAAGTGGAAAATATATAATGCAGATGTGATAACTTTCATGCAAATTTTCCAAGTGAACACTGCACTTTCAAGCTCATCCAATTGACATTCAAGGGAATTCTCCTCTTTCAAAGATATGTTCCAGAAAGAGAATGGGAAATGAAAATTCAAATGGTTGAAATCAAACCACTGACCACACCACCTGAGTGGGATGTTCAGGTCATATGTGCAGGTGCTTGAAAGACCACCTCCTCTCCTTATCTCACCTCCTCAGCAACCTCCAGAACCTCCACTGAACCACAGATAGGAGGCTTTATTTTCATGTCCTTTGCCTAGCCTTTTCAAAATCCTGCGTCTTTTAAAGGGTGTTAAGAATTTCTGTAATGCTGCCATCAGCCACAGTATCAGAGGGAAGATTCAGAGGTCTCATTACAAAGTATAATCAAATTACAATGAGCCTAAGAAGAATTTAAAGAATATCAACAAACAAAAATAAAATTAATTAGTATTAAATAACACATGAAATATCCTTTTCCCCACCTATAATTATTGTAAAGGAATTGAGCAACATTTTATTGAGAACCAAAATTCAGCAAACTCAGTTCAACATTTGGTGTACAGTTTGTGGAATAAAAATGCTCTTGTTACAATTATGGTGCTGTTTTCTGCATGAGCCAAAGCTGGATTAATGCCTCTGTGACACCAGGCATTGGCCATACGTGGTGGTCCAGCACTGGTGTTGGGATTGTGTCACTTCTAATGACTTCTTTTTGTGCCTTCTTTGGGAATAAGCAGGTTAGAGCCAACCAGTTGGATCACAAATTTACTCCTTCCTCAAGCAGGAAGTTGTAATAGTTGAATTAGTTGTAATTCTAGAACTTTTAATCATTTATGGAATTTGAAACTTGTGAGGTTGTTGTTTTTAGGTTTGGTTGTCTTTCATTTGGTTGTTTGTATTTTGGGGGAGGTGGTTTTTTTTGGTTTTATTTTTTACTTTTCCCTTATGCACACTGAGGTAATAAATACCCAAAGAGATTTTTTTCCCCCAATTGAAATGGAATTTATTTTACATTGTGCAAGCTTCTGCTGAACATAGCTTCAGGAATGACTATGAGATAGGACTTTATTCTGTGTATTTATAAGCTGTGATGGATGCTCAAACAAAATGTCAAATACTTGAATTTCCAAAATGATTGTATTGAATTTGTAAATAAAAATACTTTTACAATTCTGTATGTTGGAGGTTACAACTCTTAAAATATCTTCTGAGAAATGGAAAATTTTAGGTCTTAATTGAGCTTGAGGTTAGGAGGGCCACTCTGAATGGACTGAGAAAGGCTTAGATACATACATGCATTTTTTTTTACATGACTTCGTGACTCCTGAAAGAAAGAAAATAATAAAAATGGCTTTGATTGGACATGGTGCAAGCAACCACTCTGAAATCCTCCCCATGTAACTTGCCTCATGGTTCTTATCCTGGACCTTTCTTGAGCAGAGGCTGCCAATTGTGTAGCCTTGTGCCAAATTGCATGGTGGTTTTCAGATATGTGCAAATTGTGCCAAAAAGAAATTTATTTGAAGAAGTGAATCAGATGTTGAGATGTTGTTAGAAAAAAAAAAAATAGAACCATTTATATGCTGTGTTTATTTCTAAAGTTGCTTTGATATGAAGGTCTAAACAATCCAACTCTTGTTAAAGTGCTGGGGTTTGGACTCTTTTTCAGATATAGAATACAAAAACCACCCTGAACAGGCTCAGCTGAGAAGTTGGTTAGTTAGTATGCAGAGTAGCAGCCTCAGGAAATATTTGGAAAGAGCCAAATGTGGAACAACTGATGCAGTGGAATGAACTTTTGCAAACTCTTAAGGGTTTGCTTCTTGGAGCTTGTTCTGTTCAGCACGCAAAACGAGAGAGCAATTGCTGTTCCAGTGTAAACCACATGGTGCTAGATCCCACAGTAGGACATATGTGTGGATATAAGAGAGGAAGTTTCCAGTTTTGCATTCAGCCACTGCCACAGAGCTTCAAATCATAGCAAAAATATTTTTAACATGGTAACTGCATACACTAACTAGTTTCCTGTTTCTGTTGCTCTGGATCTAGCTTCAATGAAAGAGGAAAGAAAAGTCCTGGTCACCATGTTATAAGTGTTCATGTACCCTTAGGGTAGAATCTTTGAAAATGCCAGCTATAGCCTTTCTGTGCCCCTCTGATATCATCAGAAGCAGAAATAAGCCAATGCACGTAATGCTATCCTCAACATGTTTTGTAGCAGAACTTACACCTCATATGACCCCTTGTTATTCCTCTTTTCTCCTCTCTACTTGGTAGTCTATTGTAATTCAATTACTCTCCAAACTGGTTAGCCAGGAATATTCAATGACTAAAGACACTTTTGTTACTTCATCACTATAAACATTTGTTGATTTTAGGAAATATAGGACAAATATATTAAATTTCAGATGCTATCCAAATATCACGGCGTCACACTGACTAATACAACAAAAATACATATGTTTTTTTAACATAGGTATTAAAAAATATTTTAAAAAGGGTGATTGCTCAGAGCTATCTAGTATACAAAATGGTCTAGAAGTCTTACAGATGCAGTGAGGCATTTTTATGAAGTTGCAAATATATCTTGCTTTCAACCCAGCTGGAAAGATCATTGCTGATATTATATTTTTTTGTCTTTCGCTTTTGGTTGTCTGATTGCTTATCTTCTCACAAAAACTAGGACTTAAAGGGATAAAATAAAACAAGCACTTAAATGTTTTGGTAGTGTAAAGTTTAAATGCACCTTTTTCTGTAAGCTCAAGTCTGGGCATTTTGAAGGGATGATAAAACAAGAATGAATATATTGGCAAAATTTCCTCCTTTGATCTAAAACTGAAGGCTTGGATTCTGTTCTTGGTTATACTACAGCAAGACTTGGTTGGTATTAATTAGTATCATACATGAGCACTAGACAATTTAGAATTTTGTACAGAGACTTTCTTGTATTTTGTGCTGAACCCCAACATTATAATATATGGAAAATAAAGCTAAAAGAATTTTAGCTTTACTTTAGAACTAGCCTAACATCTGTCTCCAACCTGAGGGAAATACCAAAATCTTGAAATGTTTACAGAAAGTTTCTGGAAAAAGTTACAGAAGAATTTAATGTTATCAAGGAATTACTATACACTGCTATACAGCTCTTCAGTGATGAACCAGACAAACATGCATCACCATCCCCGGTCATCATTTTCTCAGTTTTTGACCAACTACCTCATTTAAAAATGGCTGGAGTCAGTAAATGTACCCAAACTCTAGGGATATTCTGATCTGAACCTGTAATCTGGGTTGGAGCATAATTATAGCCTTGAAAATAAAAGAAATATGAAGAAGTGTAGATCCTGATCCAAGCATCTTGTCTTAGACTCCTCATTGTCTTTTGCCTGTAGACTTCACTGTTGGATGCTACTGGCTCGGTTTTTTCCAAGCGGATAATTAAATAGGGACTTCTGTTCCTCTTTATTTGAATATTTAATGGAACTTCTTGATACACAACTTTGTTAGAAATCATTTTAGGAGAGATTTTCTGTATTTTTCTAGTGAAACAGTGTATATTTTAGTGGTTGTAGTTTTTCTTTTCTGTATGAATTGTCAATTGCTAAGGCAGATGCAGTTAGATGGAACTATATTCCTATCACTAAAATCAATTAACTTTAGGGAATAAGAACTTTTCCTGTTATAACCCTGCAAGGTTCAGTTGTCATGAAAACTACTTTGTGTCTGTCTTTTTAATGCAGAGGAAATGCTGCCGATGATTATTTCAACTTTTTCGAGACTTTTTAAACTTTTCTTTTCTGGACTACAGGCACAACAACAATGAATTCAATACTGTCTCAGCTGATAAAAGAGTTATATGGAGTACTGATATATTTGTCTCTTCTAACATGGAAGACTATACAGCAGACAACAGTGACCTAGTTACAAGAATATTATAGGAAATAAAAGTGGAAATGGAGGAAAGTAATATCACAGGCCACTTTTACTATAAGTGACTCTTTCTGCAAATAACAAGATTTTTCAACTTACGATGCTAAAATTTTTCATCTAAGATGACAGAGACAAAAATTAGATAATGTCAATGGAATTGCAAAGGAAAATTATTTTTAAAAGCTTTTCAGAATATGCTTTTCCTCCCTTTCTCCTTTCTTACTTTCCTGATAAGCTAGTAGATTCAAATGTAAACTAACCAGCAGGTGGTAGCAGTGTTTAAGATTTCTAGAACTGGTATATAACTCATGCAAGTTACTAATACATAGAGAAAACATTTCAGAGTACAGACCACACAGTGAATGCCTCTGCAAGTTCATGGCAAGTTTCTTCCATCTTTATTGATGAGGTATGGACATTTAGTTGACATCTTTAAGACATTTCAAAGACTATTTAATGTGCAGGGTAATAGTCAGATGAGACTAATAAGTTGTGGAGGGATTTCTGTGATTTTTGTTTTTGTAGGGTTTTGTTGGTTTGGTTTTTTTCTGGTTTGGTTTGGGCTTTTTTGGCAGGAGATGAAGTATTAGCCTAGTACTTCAACTTCACTCATTTCATTGCCATTTCCTCTGCGTCTGTAAAATGTAGAAAGGTTTTGACAGTATTCACATCAGAGGTTGTATTTTTTTATTTCATATTCACTAAAATTGCAATACATTTCAGCCTTCTCCTTCTATTTTGTTTGGCTTCTTTTATTACAGTCATTAAAGTGAGTGGAAGAAATGCATCCCATGCAATCATGTCTTTGCAATTCATTTTGTTATTTAACATAAATAATTTCAAACAATACGAGATCTCTGGTTGTTGTAACCCACACAAACAATTTTTTTATAACAGGAGAACCTTTCTGTAATGGGATAATGTTGGGTCATGATACTTGTAGTCTCTAGTAATGCCTGAAAATTTTCTGAAAAATGCCTGAGGCAGGTGCCTGTTAATGAAAATTTTTTGAAATCAACACTGTAGCAAGGTACCTGTCCTTGAGTAAGTGACCCTAATTAAATAATAAATTTTGATCCATACTAGACAATCACTAAGAATAGCATGGTTGTGTTGAAATTACTGATACATATAGTCAACTCATAAGTATAGGGGAAAAAAGCATATCTTCCCAGACCTCAGTTTTTAGAGGTTACAATTAATGTGTTCAAATTATACTTAAGGGCCTTTCAACAACTATTTACACGTTTGTGTAAATACTAAAAAGGAGTAAAATATACCAAGCATTAATGATATATCAGGTCTTGTCTTTTGTGCTTAAGGCATATTCATTTCTCTTCTCTGTAACAGGCAACCCAAAATATCACAAAATGGGAAGGCAAAGCATGACTGATAGGATACAATTATGACAGAAATGGAAAACAACTTATACTGCAAAAGAGTTGCAGTAACCTATTTTGTACTCTGTATTCCCTCTGATTTTAGAGGTGAGAAAAAAAAATAGAGTTGAGCAGTAAGAAAGAGGAAAACAAGAATCTCAGTCACAAGTTTGAAACAGAGTATGATTTAATTATAACATACCATCTAAATTCAGCCATGGTAGACTACTGCAATAGGTCAGCAGACAAAAGGGCCTTGAAACAATTACAGAATCAGAGAATCACAGAATATGCTGCTTTGGAAGGACCCTCAAGGATCATAGAGGTCACCTCTCAGCCTTGCACAGGATTATCCCCAAGTATCACAACATGTGCCTTGAACTCTCTCAGACTGTGCTGTGATCACTTCCCTGGGGAACCCGTTCCAGTGCCCAGTGGTTTTTCTGGGTAAAAAACATTTTCTAATATCCAGACTAATCCTCCCCTGACAGAGCTTCAGGCCATTCTCTCAGGTCCTGTCACTGGGTGCCAGAGAGAAGAGGTCAGTGCCTGCCCCTCCTCTCCCCCTCACAGGGAAGCTGTGACTGCAATGAGGTCTCCCCTCAGTCTCCTCCAGGCTGAACAGACCAAGGGACCCCAGCCACTCCTCATGCAGCTTCCCCTAAAGGTGCTCCACCTTTTGCTTGTCTCTCCTTTGGATGCTGCCTGATAACATAATGTTTTTTTTAATATTGTTGTACTTCAGATGTTGCAATGTATAAACTTGATACAGCTGCTAAGAGCTGTTCCTCTTGGCAGGGTTAACTACGTTTTTGGGAATCAACTTCCTCTCCACCATTTACTGCTGGTAATTTATGTAAAATTTTTTATTTCTTCAGGTTGTGTTCTTTTCTATTTCTCTTCGATAAATGCTGTGTAATCAATTTTTGATTCAAGAATTTTGATTTTTTGATTCAAGAAAGTGCCTAGATGTATGTTGCCAATGTTTTCTTTTTCTTGTGTGAATTTAATTATGAGTGCTGCAACAAAAATGTCTTTTACTGTCTTGTATCCATTAACAGCAGAAAGAATAGAAAAATGCAGTTGTGTGAAAAGAGGAAAACAAAAACTAATAATTAGGGTAGACTTTAGTTTAATATCACATACAAATTCATAGGCATTCCTTAAACTTGCAAATGTATGCAGTTGCTGAGCTAAGTTATTCATAAATTATCATGTGTTACCTGTGCTAACTTGTTAAGAATTCAGTGGCAAGTTTACAAGAAAACCTTTGCTGATTTTTCCTCAGTAAGAGGGTGCAATTCGTTTGCCTAGAAGTTACAAGGTTGCATCAACACACCATGTCTGATGTATTTCATTGGCTTTTCCACACAAGTGTAAAAAGAAATACAATTTTTTAATAGACTATATTGTTAAGTTTCTTAATACAGTCCTCAAGTGGGATTTTTCATGTTTATTACTTGAAATGTTTAGTCATTTGATACTTTCTGGTTTTCAGGTTGTAAATTTCTGGAATGAGAAGTAGGCTTTGACATGTGATCTTTCATTTCCATTTATTTCAGCTAGAATTCTTTCATAATTTATAGAAGTCTTTCATATCAATACTTGCTTCCTGAAACTTTAACTTCCGGATATTACCTGATATTACCTATTTAACAAGTAATGTATTACACAATTAATAAATAATTTTCACATTCACTTCACAGAAAGGATCATAGAAATGACTAGAAGGCTTCAGTACTTGAACACGATGGTTTATTATCTGTTTCAGCTGTGCCTCATATGTACTCATAAGCTGGTAAGCAACCCAAGCACTCCTGTTTTCATCTTGTGTAACAGTCTTGTCCTTCAGGTAGTGTTGAGAAAAATTCTTCCCAGAGAACAGACATTTGCAACAGCTGTCTTGAGTGTTTGGCTAATTCACTATATTTCTGTACTTCTGTGAAAATACTTAATCCTGCCCTACATTTTTTTACCTATCAGCATCCCCCACTGCAAGCATTCCTCTCAGCAGCGTGTTCTACAGTGACTAAGTAAAGTTAGCAAAGCCATACTGACATTCCCTCTCATGCATAATAAGACTATCTTGTTTGAGATTCTCTTTTACATTGCTGCCATAGCAGCTTCTTCCTGAAAGACTGAGTGAATTTCTATGCAGTAAACATACCAGGTATTGCCAAACCATTTAGTCCATATGATAGCAGTCTTACTAAAGTAAAAGTTAGGACTCATTTGTCATTTTGAATATTGAAAAATACTCATTCTTTTTTTTCATGTATGTAAGAGATGATTACCCTCCTGGGTGAATGGGATATTGAGATGCTAAGATTCAAGGAAGATAACATGACCTGTTTATTGTATTGGTCCATAGGAAAGGAATCCAAGGACATACAGTAACATGAAAAAATTGCAGTGTTTGTCCAACTGACCTAACTTCTCACCAGACACTGATTATCCTAAGAAAAACAAGCTGTGAATAATCAAGTGCCTTGTTTCTGTGATGTAGCACCTGGACTTGTTTAAGGAAGGGATGTCATGTTTACAGACAGCCTAAGGAAGCCTATCAGATGCTGCAGGTGGTGAAGTTAGTTGTGCATGTAATTTAGTTTTTATAGGATTGATTTTTGGATGAATCAGCCATAAAAAGTTATTTCATAGATTTCATAACTGGAGCTAGTACAAATTACAGAGTAAAACTGAAGCAGTTAAAATACTTTAAAAATGAATCTCACAAGTTGCTTATTTATTTTTCAGAGTACAAAACTGAGAACTCTGGAAAAGGATCAATCTCCTCTCTAGTAACCACCCACACTGTCCCTCAAGCTCTGTGCTATCATGACCTGTTACTTCACTTCCTTTTGCTGGTATCACCGTCTAAATATGATTTACATGTGTAAATTGGCAAAACCTTTTTCTGTAATTTAACTCTGTCATTCTGGATAACCCCTCCACTTGGTTAGATTATTTGCAGTGACTGTAACATGAAGTACAAATTAGCAGTAATCATGCCCTGTTTTTCCATACATCTGCTGCTGCTTATTGTTGACATTAGGAAATGCACCACACTTTTCTCAATTGAAGAATGTAACTGATAATTCCAAAGCAATGGATAATATCGATAAACAAATTTAGAAACACGAATTGAGTAATACGTGCTATATTTTGGCCTAGCAATACTTTGGTACTCCCTAATTTTTTTATTTGGTTTTGATGTTGTTTGTATTTTTTCCTGTCAGACCTTAAGTCTAGGGAATGTCATTGTACTTGTTGCAAAACAATGGTATGGGAGGATTACTGGGACAAGATTTTCATCATAATGAAAATTAGGAAAAAATATTTTAAAATATCAGTGCATGTAGATGATGAACTATTTCAGTATATTTTAAAAAGGCTTTTTATTTAGTTCATTTATGGCTATGAAAACACTGCAGGGATGTTCACAAGTGTTTCTTTCTATTCTTTTCTTTTGGGTGGAGGGCTGGGGGTTTAATTAAGTTCTGCATTACTGTTTCCAGTAACCTTTTGTTTCCAACAGTAAATCAATTCCTGCAGCATATGATCTTCCTCAGTGTGGTTAAGCTTCAAACCAATCTAGAACAGGAAACCACTCTTAGTCTTATTTGATAGTAATGATCTGTTCAGCAGAAAGCTCAAATGCTTACCAGTTGTACCACAGCTTTTCCCCTTCCAATGAGACATTGTTAATAACTCAATTAAGGGACCTTGCAGATTGTCAAAATTTCCTAAAGTCTTGATTTGACTCCTGTTCAGAAGATCCTGATTTCTGTTCCTCCCTGGGGGATTTGTTCATGATATTATTTTTCACTTGTCTTGTCTGATGTTTAAGTACGTAAAAACAAACGAACTCAGCAAATAAAAATGTATTTGCACACATACATATATGTGCACATATACATATATGGGTATCTATATACACACAAATATATACAAATAAATATATCTCTACCTAAACACATATGAAAGTCTTCTACCTGTAAGAAATTACAAGTTCACAAGGATGATACACTCATATAACTAAGTAGTACCTTTCAGACCTTGACTTGAAACTTATAACTTAATTTTCAGATACTGTCCTCTAGCATGCTTATTCTCTTTCATTTTGATTTATATCTAATAAACATATATGGGGTTTTTCCCAATTTTCCTCCAATTTATTAGTGGAATAAAGTTTTAAAAACTTTATGTGAAACTGTGCTCATGGCAGCTACGTTGACAGTGTGCTAGTAATGATGACTGGCACTTTGGCATTTTCCAGTACTGTTTTATTCTGGTACATGCTTCTGTAGTTGTGTGTAATGCCATGTGCAACTTTATCAAAAACTTATCTGTGCAAATAGATACATGTGATTACTGCTTTCCTTTGCTCAGAAGGCAATTAGGCTGTTTGAGGAAGAAAAGAGATTGCCTTGGCATAGATTGGTTTTTGATGGACTTTGCAATTTGGCTTGTTCTTGTCCTGTTTTATTTGAAGGGTTGACATTCATTTTCATGCTTCATGCTTTCTCACTCTTCCCTTTGGCCTCATGGACTCAGGGCTGTGTATGTATCTCCAGAGGTGATCTGGTCCAAGCCTCCTAATTGACCCAATACAGCAAGGCCCCTTCAACAACTCATCCAGGCTACTCCCTGTTGGGGCCCTGGCTGTACTTCGAGAGTAAGAAAGGTTTTAATCTTATAGGAAAGAACAGGGAAGTAACTGGGTAATGATTATGAAACCTTGGAAAGGAGCTAGTGGGAAAGAACAGGGTGAAAAAGAAGCTGGTGAGAAAGGACGGGAAAGTATCTGAGTACAGCAATCAAGATTTGGAAAAGTGATAAGTAACATCAGAATGAAGGACCGGATGTTGAGAAATCATGTCAAAGAAGCATTCACATAATTGCAGAATCAACAACTGTTAATACAAAGGTGAACCTTGTCGAATAGGGGTATAAATGTAGCTCTCTTTGCTGAATAAAATGGATTAGAATTGCACCACATTGGTGTGTGTGTCTTTTCTCATCTCGCCATGAAGACCCTACCTGAAGCAGATTCTGGCAACTCCCTAATTCAGCAAGGCTACAGTCAGTTGCTGTGGTATCCTGACAGTTTACTAGTATCTCTAAGGAGGGACATTCCACAGCATCCCCAGGAAACCAATTCCCTTTGCAATTGTTAAGCTTGGTGTGGGAAATATTTACTTGGCAAAAATAAAGTGAATGGGAATAATCTCATTATTCACCTGGCAAACAAAAGCTGTATGAGATGCCACCTCTACCTCTCTCCTTTTCAATCCTCTTTTTCCTTTCCAGATTTAGTTTGCTATTGGAGTTTTGACTGATGTGAAAAGGCAAGTTAAAATAATGAATCTGGGTAAACTTCTGGCCATAATTCTAGATAGAAGAAAATATGTTAAAATCATGTATAGAATCCCCAAATTGGTGCTGCTGCTGCCAGCAACTTCACGGTTTTATTTATCTGCTGCCAACCACTCCATCTGTGGTTAGTGGAGTACATGGAGGGCAAAACCTTTTCCTCCTTTTTATTTAGAAAATTAGGTTTATTACATGTCTTCAGGAATGGTGTTCTGATCATCAAGTCATGGGATGTTTTTAAATGGGCTGTAGTGTCTCTAATTCTAATTTCATTAGATCATTTTAGATATCCAGTCATGAATAAATGCCCTGAACAACAACTACTCTGAAGTTGTTACTCGGCTATTGCTTATATTGAATATATGATAAAATATTTGGTATCATCAAACTAACTGGAAGAGTGTATAATCCCCTAAAATGGACAAATGAAATTCCCTGTGAGGAAGGAAATCTCAAGTTGCTCTTTCTTCACTGTCTCTGCTGGAGAGGTCAGATTAGAAGTTAGGGCTCCCTGCTCCAATGAAAATCTTCAGCTGAAGATCAGATGTTTTGTGCTGTTAGAAGGAATAACTGGACTTAATAGGGATCACAGGATGCTAGTAGAAAGTAAAAATAGCTTGCCTTCTGAAGTTTATTGCTGTGGTAATAAAAACAAAAACTAAAAAAGTTACTCCTTCAAAAATAACATGAAAAAAGTAATTTTTAGTATTAAATTGAAAAAGAAAGTGCTATAAAAACTGATTTCCTTGAAAAAATACATGAATTGTCCTAGCTTCTTTGCTCACTGAAGTCTACTTAGGCAGTTTAAATGTATGAAATATGCAATATACATACAAGGAGAGCATAATTTAGGATTCTGTCATCTGTGCCTTAATGTCTAGACCTGATATCCTGTTCAGTTTAGCACCAGGCCAGCTATTACAGTATACCAACTACTCTATAACCACTTAGACCTTGGATAGGTTTCAAAAATACTGTATGGTATTTGCTTTTCTAGTCTGGAAAGTGACCCATTAGCTCTTCACCTACTGTATGTAGACAACAAACAAGACCATTTCAGCTATAAACTTGAAGTAAGCTTTGGTTACTTCAATAAGCTGATTTATTTCATCATAAAATCATAACTGTTGGACTTGTTATAAGTAGCAATGGCCTTTTTTTCTCTGTTGGAAGTATCTTTGCCTGGGTAGAGTACATGATTAACAATTGGGATTGTTAACATTTGGCCCTGGTTCTTGAAATTATTTGTCTCATTATTCCAGGTAAATCACTTTCTCATCTTTCAAAATGCATGCCACAACTTTTAACTACTTTTCAGACTATAATACTGATACCTGTAAAAGTATTTGATATAATTGTATAAGCAGTATTAAAAGTAGAGAAAACTCTTTCTAGATATGAGAAGGTTCAGATGCAAATCCTAACATAACTGTATTGAAACCACCTCTCTTTTATCAATAATGTTGCATACTTACATTTTTTAAAATCTGGGACAATAATAAAAGAAGAAAATAAATACTTGGAGTAGATAGCCATGATGACTTCTTCCTTTGGTCTTCACCATGGAATTTTATTTGTATCAGTGGAAATTCCACATATAGTTCCAAGATTAAGGAGTGAAAGTTGCCTTTTAAAAAAGTATTACCTGGAAAATGTTTGAATTATTTCAAATGCTGGGTACCTCTCCCTGATTTTCACTAGCTCTGGACTTACTGTCTTTTATTGTACTTAAAGGAGTTCAATATCATGCCAGTTGCAAAAACCAGGGAACACTGAGCATTGTTTGTGTATCAGTTCTGTCAGGAAGTGTCGGGTGAATGTTACTGCTTTAATTAGATGATTTGAAATATAGGAATACAGCATAATGTCTTGCTTTTTCTATGATATTAATTTTCATATTTATAGTGGTGTATAGAGATACATTCTATTCAGCTTGTATTAAAGACAGCATGCACAACTATTAAGAAAAAGACATAATAGATAGGATAGAAATGTTATCATTGAATAACTTCAGAGTGCAAAAGACAGACATAGTATCACTATCCATTTTTCAAAATCTATTTATAGACAAATATAGTCAAATATGCTAAAACTCTGAGAATAATTTGCCCTATAAAGTTCCTTCTTTGCTTGCAGAAACAAGGTTTCCCAAAGGTAATAAGACTACCAGCCCTTGTTTTTGAATTACCTGGAAGGGAATTCAGTGGTATCAGTCTAAAAAGTGCTGAGATAAAAACTGAAATTTAGTTTCCAGTGCCCTGGAGGCCACACACTGCTTGCTCCTCAGTCTGAGGAGTTCTTTTTACTGAGGTATGATAGTCTAAATGAGGGAAAGACAGTTGCAACATGATCCTTTGGCCCCACCAGAGTGACTGCAGTGCTGAAGTAACAGGCCCATTTGAATACAAGTGTTGCAAAGATGAAGGTCTAAACATGCAGTCTTTTGAGATATGAGTCTGGGACAACTCTTGATCAAAATAACACAGTATGTACAAGGAGTTTATTTTATCTGACCCAGAACAGAAATGCGATCTTCATATCAATACAGAGGTATTTTTGATCCTAAATTCCCTGCAGAGTCCCAGCATCCTTTAGTCTTCTGATTTTCAGATGAGAGCAACACCTTGAGAGTTCCTGTGGTTCTGTGTCCTTACCCCAGATGTGTGCAGAAAGCATAGACATGTCAAATTTGACATGTTGACAAAACCCAGAAATTAGCATTCAGAACTATTTTCATTTTTTTTCTATTGCTATAAATTTTGCTTTTAGCCAGGAAGAAGGTCTGGCAGATCTGGAGAGCAGAAGTAGATGATTAATCAGAGTGGTCCCACCAGAAAAACTTGGCAAAATGGAATTAGGTTGCAGGGAACGATCAACTTCTTATTTGATTAATTTTAAAACTTCAAAATTGGCCTATGCAGGAGATGTTATCACAATTTCTGGATCTGGTAAGAGATTAAGTTGTTTATGTAGGGAAAGTTAATAAATATTAGGAAAACTAGAAGAAAGAAATCATTTCTGATATTTTCTGTATAGGAGATAGTAAAAATGACTCCAAAGCTCTCGTAAGAATTTTAATGAAAAAGCCCTGTGTTGAGAAAAAAAAATTTAGCCACCGATCTATGTAATATGGTTTTATTTCTGCCTTACCTGTAAATTTCAGCAGAGATTCAAAAGATTCAGATTTCAGTAACAAAATCATTACCATATAACTAGCCTAGAATATGAACTGAAATGCAGAACAAATTAATTTCCTTTAAAATAATGAATTAGTAGTATTTGAGAGGTGAAAATATTGTAATGTCAGGACTTATATTAACAAAATTATTAATAAATTAGCAAATAAATTATTTGCTGATTAAGATGTCAGAAATACTTAATTTGTATTGCACTACCCTATTACTTTCACATGATAGCTAAAGGTATTTTAATGATAAAACACAGTATTTAATTTTCTAATTAATCATAAATGGATTATTTGATCTGTTTTGCTGTAATTAAATATGGATATGTAAGAGCTGTTCTGTTCTAAAAATGGCATCCCATACCAAAGCAAAAATCATTTGAGCTATTGTGTAATTTCAGAGTGACATACTGAGGCTGTACTTATACAGTGTCAAAGTAGCTGTGAATTTGGAATTAAAATAGTTCTCAGTGCAAAAGGGACAAGCCTCAATGATTTCAAAGGAATTATTTCTGTATATCTTTAGCCATTTTCTAGTACCCTTTGCTCATTATGAAATACATGTTAAATCCCTGTAACATATTTGTAGCTTCTTTCCTTGTTTTTGCTGAAAGCTTTTTGGCCTGGTATGTTGAATTACGACACTAAAAGTACTTAAGTATTTAACATGCTTTATTGAATTGCTTTGACATATTTGAAAGCTCAACCCATTTGATAGATATGAAAAATACTATTGCACTCTATTCTTCATTGGTACATAGTCTCTGTGGTGTTCCTACCTCCTATCAGAATGTCTGAATTTGTGTTCTGAAGCTGAGCCTTGCAATGTCTTTACAATAGATACAAAAATAACTGCCTATTAATTACAGGAGAATTCAGATAAATGGATAGTGATATCTTTGAAACTATAGTCTCTCTGACAGTTTTATTTCCATTTTATTTTGTGTATTTGGTTCTTTGTCCTTTATCTGAAGGTATTTTAAAAGAATTAAGACTGTAGATAGCCTTCCATTACTTTGTGCTGTAAAAATAACAAAGCAAACTAAAATACTACCTAAAAGCCTTTATTTTGGAAGATAATCAAAGAAGTCTTTCACAAATACTTGTTTCAGCCCAAGGAACCTAAGTATTAGTTAAAAAAAAAAGGCTTTGGCCCAAGAGTTGCACTTGCAAGACACCTTTCTGAGCAAGTGAACTTCTTGTGGTGCCACAGAGAGACTTATGTTAGAGAAAGGCTGCATCAGGCTCAGTCCTCTTCATGAACTTGCTGTGTTGGACCCATGCAGGATCCCATTGGTATCATGAGAGCTCAGGGGGTGCAAAGCCAACAACGCAGCAAAGATTTATTTGCAAGGATCAGAGCCTTAGATGGAGAATGTGTGAATTTTGTTGTAAGGCTCATTAATTTTTCACAGCTTTGGGGGAAACACAACGAATAACAAAACTATTAGTTTCACAGCTCATAGATCACAGCTCCCAGAAAAGGAGAGAGCCAGCAGGGCCAGGGTACTGTAATAACCCACCAAGGGCTCCCACCATCAGGAGCACAGATTTCTTCTTACGTGGTGGGGAGGCATCCGGCTGCGCTTGCCAGCAGACATCAATTATTTCAGAAGTTTACTTTGCTACAGTACAAGGGTGCAGGATTTTACAGAATAATTTGTAGGAATTCTAATAGTTTCTTTGCCAGTATTTGTCAAGGTGGGGATGTACCTTTAGACTGTTCAACATATATCCACAAATTTAAGTGGATCTGAGACCTTAACAAGATATGATCTTGAGAGCAGGTGATCTTTTCCTCTGACTATATAATTTTTGAATTGGCAAGTGCAGCATTGATCCTGTACTTTTCAATAATTTGACTCATTTAAAATGCTTCATGATTTAGTTGTTTCTCATGACAATGTGAAAATAAGGGCAAAGGTAACCAGGTGTATGGAAATAAAATCCTCTTTTCTGCTATGCACAGGAGAATTGTTATTTCCTACCATGGGCTCCCTCAGGAAAGAACTGCTAATCTCATTTTTCCTAGCAGTAGCACACCTGGAAAGCTCTGACCTACTCTGCAAGCCCTGCTAGGGAGGGCAAGACTTCCGGGACCATGGCAGAGAGAGCTATGGATAAAATAGTTGTTCAGAAAGGAGATTAAATAAATGGGATTATCTTTAATAGGATCACTCAGTAGGGCAGAAAACTACAAATGAATACTCCTATGGCAAAGCAAACAAACTCCAAATTAACAATAGGTTGATGTGACACAGGGCTTAGGCGAGTGTAAATTAGGTTCATAATTTAACTATTTGCCTTTCTGGAGCTTAGTTTAATGGAGGGAATTTAATAGACTTTGTCTTTGACTCTTTAAATATTGGACATCATATGAAAAAGTGGATTTCTTTAAGCTTAGAGAATTTTTACTGAATATGGTAACTATGCAAGATGTAGTAAAATGTCCATTCTCCTGGCTTGCCCAAACCTAGAACTGGTGTAAAATGTGACTTTTTTTTCGTAGTACCATGGTTTTGTTCTTATGCTAATCAAAGCTGAAAAATTATACTTTCAGAATGCTAATCCCAGAAATACCATCAGGAGCTTTCAGTTCATTAAATGAGCACACATTTCCTAATTGACTTCCTATTTAAATAAGAGTGTAAATCTTTTTGTTCAGCTTGTATAACTGCCTTTCTTCCTTTATAGAAATTTAATGGAGCATTATTCTCAATTCTGCAGGTACTTGGCGATAAGCCTCCCAGATAAGGCCCAAGATAAGGCTTGATAGAAAGGGTGGGTGCAGTGCAATGCAGAAGAGGAAACCTTCAGTGGTTCTAAGGCTCAGAAATAAGTATAGTAGCTTGTACGATTTAAAGGGAAAGGTTAGCTAAGAAAATGTTGAACAGATTAATTCAACAAACAAAAAATTCTGATGGGCAACATATTTTATATCAGTGTTATTGACAAAAAGAAATATTAAGTCTAAACTACATTCTAATTTTATGCCTAAACTTTTCAAAAAGGACAGATTACATGTAAAATGTTGACCAGTTATGCATTAAACTATCTCTTACTGAATTGCTGTATTATGCCTGATGCCATTACTTTTGACAAGCAGTAGAAACCCTTGAGTATGAATTAGGTTCATGGACAGAACGTGTTCAGAAACTTCTGTCCCTAAATCAGTAATTTTAACACATCCAGCATCTGTGTTACATTATATTTAATTCATACAGAATAATTCCAGTCATTTACAGTAAGAATTGAAAGCAATTTAAAACATATGTCTCATAAACTGCCTGCCATAGTCTATGTAGGTTGTTTGCTACAGCAGAGATGCTTATGTTCAGGATGCTAATGAATGGTTTTAAGCATATTTTTGTATTTAATGAAAATCATAGAAAATTTCTGTAAGTTCTTTTCTTCTGTGCATCACATAAATCTGACTTGTCTTAGGATAAGGTACCGCAGTGATACATCTTGAGCTAGACAAATAAACTCAGCTCACCCTATAAGAACTGGAGACAACATTTGTTTATTGATGAATCCATCCTTTCATAATTGTGTCATGCACCCCAATCACCATGAAAAATTATCTGTAGTTTTGCATATATTATATATATGTGTGTGTGTGTATTCCTATGATTCCTGTCCATGGCAATTCTACAGAATGTGTCATAGCAAATAATGACTATCTCTGATTGCATCTTCAAATATTCAAATATTCAATTGTGTCCTTGCTAGTATATATGATATGCTGTCTTTAGCTGTTACAATTTTTAATCTGTAAAGCTCATTAAAAATTATTCTCTTATTTTGAGAAATAGAATTTTCCCCATGTTTATAGTGCAAGTTAGTATCACCGTGACTGTGATTCTTTCTTTTTCTAGCAAAAAGAAATCTGATGAATGATATTGTAAAAGTTGAAGGAAAAGACATGAAGTTTGGGATACAATGATAATTATACACTTTCTGGGTATTAACTAAGTTGTTTTAATCTTCTTTTTAAGTGGGCAATGGAAAACCTGATCTCAGCACTCNAATCTTAAGAAATGTTGCAATGAGTGTATACATGGAGCAATCCTTGTCCCTCTGATTGAACCTCATGGGTAAAATTCTGGCACCACTTGAATCAGCTAAGGTTTGCCTGTTCTATCTACTGAGACAGGATACCCTCTTCTGTTTTCCACCAGCTAGTAAAATGAAAATAAGGGANGTCTGTGGGAGAACAAAACACAATTATTTCTTTGTCCTAGAAGTGTGAGAAAAAGTGCCAAATTATTGAAAAGAGCAATTTAGGTTCTTAGGACTTCAGTGAGCATGTGCATATGCCTACATATATACAGGTATGTATATGTGTCACATATTTTTTTATATATATATGTAAAAAAATGCAAAAATAGTTACAGACTGAGGCAGAGAGCCACCTCCCTCTGAGGTGTTTTGACTTTCATTTGCATCACATAGGGATTCTCCAGCTACACCTGGATAACAACAATGGGACTTAATTTTGTTTCCACAATGGGATAATTAGGATCATCTTTTTAGAGGTACACGAGAGAATGAACGATGTGATAAACATCATCCTGGATTAATACGCAAGTCTGTTAATTTTCCTAAGCTACAAGTCATCCACCCTGATACTTCCAGACCTTCTCTTTCAATGTTTATTCTTGCCTACTTTTCATGAAGAGGTTTTAAATGTGAGGTAAAAAAATAGTGGCACAGAAATAATAATTTTAGTACCTTCTATTAGCTTTCAACATAGCTTAATATTCCACTGTATTAGAAAATCTTAAGAAATGTTGCAATGAGTGTATACATGGAGCAATCCTTGTCCCTCTGATTGAACCTCATGGGTAAAATTCTGGCACCACTTGAATCAGCTAAGGTTTGCCTGTTCTATCTACTGAGACAGGATACCCTCTTCTGTTTTCCACCAGCTAGTAAAATGAAAATAAGGGAAATGTTATCTCCATGAATTTTGCAATGTCAGTGACAGAAAAGACAGGTTTTTTTCTGTCAATTTTAGTTGTAGATAAGATGCTTAGATGCTACTGGCAATTAATAAGTTAACTGGTAACTAAATTTCTATTTAGTCATGTTCCTGAAACAAACACAATGAAATCTTTCATTAAAGTCGAAAGAGAACAGGAGTTACAGACATTTCATGGGAAAATACCACATACAACTTCATGACTACCCTCCTGATCTTCCAGAAACATCTTTCCAACATCTATGAGAAACCTACCAGGAAACAGGAACATAAGGCAGTAGTCCCTAAGGTACTTAAGCATTGGTTGCTAAAGTAAAGAACTCTTTGTTGCCTGAACATTTCCTTTGATTTAACTTGGAAAGATTGCTGGAAAATTCCTTGAGTTGGACTTTTCCCATCCAGTGATTTCTGTATAATCCACATCTAAGTAAATATGTAGTCACAACAGCATAGAATTATGTTAAAATCTGATTTTAGAATAGTAAAGTATTTGGGGACTTCAGTAGTCTTGCCTTTTTACTGCTGAGAATTATTAGAGGGGGAAAAGAAGAGAAGAGAGTCCATTCTGGTTCTCAGAATCCTGCAAAATATCATCAAGATGAAATCTGATTCTCATAAAACGTACAAATCAAAGAACACTGCACTGAATGACATGTGAGAGAAACAACTACAAGGATTATAGCAAAAGAAAATTTCAGAGGAAATGCACATTGAAATTCCTTTAATTTGTGGAATTACATCTGTGCCAGTGAATACAGAAGATTTTATTGTCCATGAAATTCTGACATTTTGGACCTATTTTACTAAGAATAAAATCAGCACATTATGAAGCGATGTACAAAATCACATTCCATTA
>VZTB01010979.1:95279-112636 GCA_013397245.1 Thryothorus ludovicianus
TATATATATATATATATATATATATTCATGTGTCATTAATCAAAAAGCAAACTACAGTGACTTTTTCATGTTTTTACGACTGTATTATTCTCAATTCCTCTTTTGTGCAAAAACTTATTCTAAAAAGAAATTCTTTTTTCAAAAATTGACACTAGCATCTAAACAGCTAGACACTCAGAGAAGTACATTACTGACTCCAGCAGGATTTCTTTGCATAAGCACTGTTGTGCAGCTGAGATGTAGTATTTAGCATTGGAATGGTTAAGGATGTACTGGGAATGTCTTGCAGATGAAGCTGCCTAAATATATTTGAATTATTAGTGGGTTAGCACAGAAAGCAGGAGGGGTTACTAATGCATTTCTTACCCTGTTCAAGTTGTTTATCAAGTTCAGCCAAAGTTAAATGTTATGCTCAATGCACTTCAAGTTTTATAGGTGGTATGGGGATAGATACATGTAGAGCTCTGCTACTTTCTGCTTGTATTCAGCAATTGCTAACCTTCTTTTTGCCTATTATCTAAAGCTAGTCTCCATGGGTCTCAACTATTTGGGACACATACATTTAGCAACACTCCTATGTTAATATAGTTCTCCAGAGATCACAGCTGGGACACAGAGTTTCTGTAGCTGCTTATGATTAGATTAAGACTGTTCTCTTTCCAACCTTTACTTCTTATGTCACTGTAGAACCATGAAGCCTGCTTTTGCAACTTGTGCCCACTTAAATTCTGGAAACATCTCAAGGAGATGATTTTTTTTTTTTTTTACGTGTTGTTTGGTTTAATTTGACATTTTAATAATTTTTTTTAATTACTCCTGCTGTCATTTAAACAATTTTACTGTAAAGATTTTTAGATCACCCCTATTCCTGGAGGAGTTACAAAACAATATGCTCACATCCCCTTTCTCTTGTTTTCTTGTGAAAAGGAAAAGTTTGTTCTGCATTCATACTAGAGTGTATTATATGTTTAAAGCTGCCATCCAAGTTCTTTGTGTAACAACTATTTAACCCACTTCAGATGAAATCTACTCTGCAACTGTAAACTTACTAAGTACTGCATGTGCCCTGAATCCACTCATTTTAACTGAAAAAAAGGATGAGGCATACCAGATGAACATCTTTACCACTGGTTAAAAAAGGGTGTGAGGAGTCTGCAGTGGAAGATTCTAATTTACTGTACTGACATTGCTAGATTTCAAGAAGGATGCCTGATGCCTGAAAGCAGGCTTCTAGGCCACTACAGATACAGACTGAGAGTCCAGAAAACCTCGGATTCCTTTCACGGGAGAATCTCTTGTTAACCTCTTATTAGTTTTGGTTCTTGACCTGCTGTGTCTAGATTAGACCCTCCCGTCCAATGTGCATGTACATGTATGCACAGTCTTTCCAAATCGTCATATTCCTCTGCTTCTGGAAGAGGTAAACTATTTTCTCTCTGTTGAATTGTTCCTGGTTCCTTTTTGCAGCATTCCTCATGGCCGACCCCAAAAGGCAAAGCCCTTGTCTTGTGATTGGTGTAGTGCGATCTGTTTTCTGTCTTCTGGTTAGACAGGGTATACCTAAATATCCCTAAAGGGGTACACATATTGTGTACTGACTGAAGAAATATACGGAATGCTTTAACGTGGGGGTCATCTATGCACTCTCTTAGAGGACAAATTATTTGTAAGGCTATCGGAATGTTCTCTGGTACTAAGTGAAGTGACAATATTTTGTATTGAGTAAAGAAAACAATCTTGAATTAATATTGCTCAAACACATTTAGCACTCGTAAGGATTCTTAGGTGAAGCTTTTAGTTTCATTCTACTTAGTGCTGTTCTTGCTAAGGTTCTTAAAAAATTAGTTGATTATCTATTTTGCTTTTCCGGAAAAACCTGGAGAAAAGCAGTGATGTTGTGATGCCTGTCACATTGTGAAAGACTCTCAAAATATCGCGTGTGAAAAACTAGCTGTGGTTTAACAACAACACATTAATTTATCAACTGCCTTGTACAAGTGCTGTGATCATATCTTTCATATATTGAGCTCTGTGGGAGGGAGATACGGAAAAGGAGTCACTGAAGCCCATGAGCCTGGCAGCAGAGCCAGCTTTTTGGGGTGCAGTGCTCCTCACACAGGGAGCAACCTGACATCTCGCACCCGTACTGTGCGTACCAGATCAATGGCCCCCAGCTGCTGCATGAGGTTCATAAACATAAACTGAAGAAAGGCTGAGCTGCTCTCCAGCTCTTCTCATCTTTCCTTTTTATCGCCCAGCTGTAAGTATTCATGCAGACAGTTTTATTGATGTAGAATTAGTACTGTTTTTGCAGAACAAAGCTCTTAGCATGTCACAGCCTTCTAATGGGTGATACTATGCATTTAGGGATTTTGGTCAAATTCCTTTCTGTGTTCCTCCCTTCTTTCCTTCCCACAAGTCCATCTTTATGTTTATAACATCCACATTTTAAGCAAAAATAAATTATGACATAATTTCTGAAAACTTGCTTATTTTTAAGGTTTGGTACAGTCATTGTGAGAAAGTACATGTAATTTATATAAGGATATAATTTTTAATTACATGGATTGAATGATGTTACTATTTCCTGTGTAATGGATGGACACATAGTTCATATACAGTATATGGCATATGGCACTATGCTGAGGGCTTTTTGACACTTTAGCTGGCAGCTGATTTTTTAAGTAATAAAAAACCTTCTACTCTTCCTCCTATCAGTTCTTCTACATACTGGCACTGCAAGTGTGCAGTCATAAATATTAAATGAGAGAAATTGTGTAATATGTATTTATTTGAAGAAAAAATTCACTCTAAAAATTATTTTTAAAAATTAATTAAAATTTAANCTGAACACTTTCTCAGCTGGCTTATTTCTGAGTAGGGCCTTAAGGAGGGGATTTGACACAGCAGAAAGAGATAATACTGCTCCTGACAACTCATATGGTGGCCACAGCCTTCAGGATAGGATTCAATACATGTAGCCAAAGCCCTGTATCTGTAACAGATTAAAAAACAACTCTTGATGACCCAGCAGAGCTACCAGCTCACATGATCCTTACATTATTTGTTTATGTTCCCTAAAATCCTAACTACTGAATACCTGTGATTGAATGAAAATTTCAACCCAGAATATAAATTTCTGACCTCCATTTTACGACTACCCATCTGTGTCTACTCCCTAATGTAAAATTCACTCCAAGGTTTGAAACTCTGTAGCGTGTAATAAGAAAATAGTAATTTAAGAGCAATTCTTCAAAACTCTGCATTAGCTGATAATAAAATATCATTATTTATTTTAGTTCATGTTTTTAGACCTTTTCATGAACATTTTTATAATCTTAGATTTTAAATATATTTTAGCACTGAAAAAATATGTTCACATTGCACATGATATTTAAGGACTCAAATCAGAGAGGGGTGTAAATGATATTGTTTACATCAGTATTATCAGTTCAGCATTTAAAAACTGGTAGAAGACTACATGAACAAGTCATCATAATGACATTTTTTATAATGAACTGAGAGAGCTGATAATTTTTACAACTGCAATTTTATTCAATTTAATTTATAACTTTTAATAAATCCTTTTAATATCATCATAAGCATTGATTTGATATAGACTGGGAAAATGTTTGGAGTTCCTTCAGACTCGGAGCTTGCATAATAGTGGTACTCCATACAGTGCTTCACTCCATTAGTTATTATCACTAAAATCACAGGCTTTATACGAAGTTTTTCCTATCAATCTCCTAATTCCTTCACTATTGCAGCTGCAAGTGCAGAACTTCAGAACTTCAAGGGGTATATTGACAGTAAATCTGCAGAAAAATCTAGAACATCAAGGCCATCTTTGATAATTTAAAAAAGTCTTGGTATGAGTCTGGACTTCATATTTCAAAGGAATTATTTCTAATAGACATAGTTGTTCTTATTTTCTTTCTTCTTATTCTCTCTTTTAATTTGTGCACAGTTTCTTTATGAATCTCTATCAGATCAGAGGAGCTCTTTGATCTCTAGGATTTACGGACTATACAAAAACCGTAAGGCTCAATTTTGGTTTTGTATCTTTTCTTTGGGGAGAGGGAAGGAAAGGATGAAGATGTTTTGTCAAATTTAGAACAACTGGTTGAATTTGAATGTTGAGTGCTAAATTACTGTAGGACTTATCTTACTTGTGACATCCTAGAATAATTCTTGAATGTTCAGTAAATTGAAAATTTTCTGTCTTACGGGTTGTTAGTTGAAAGCTTATTGCATTTATTGGCTACCTTTTTTATCCTTTTTTTCTTTCCAGCAGAATTCCTCTGGATAAATTTCTTTCTGTATATCTAATAATAAAAATATTTTGGAAGAGAACAATGAACTTCTTCACCTATCCAAAGTATTGCAAAGTTGCTAACAAGTTTGCTATTTCCTTTCAGCTCTTCAGCTGACTGTAATTTAGTAATAACCTTAAAATTCTTGTGAAGAGAGTGGTCAGTTCCTAGAAAAGGATAGAAAACACTTGCCACTTCTTCTATGACCCTGTAGGCTTCAAAACAGGGCTATACTATTCCCCAAAACAATGGTTAATTGTGATGCTAGCGAAAATGGTAACAGTAAAAAGCTATATGTGAGAGAGGAAGAATATGCTCAATTCCTTCTCTTTTTATTCTTTTCTTTCTTTGTGTGTTCTCCTGTTACTCTCTCTGACTCATTTTCTAAAGTGAGAAATGTGTTACTGTGATCAGAAAACTTTAGGTAAATAGTACTTTAAAAATATTTTTAGTTCTAGGGTTGAGTAAAGTTTTAGTAAAGAGGTTCTGATATTTGTTGTTATGAATTCCCCCCATTAGCAGCATGTAAAGCTGCAGAATCTTCTAGAAACCAGCATTCTAATCCATAAGATAAACATTTTTTAGTTCTGTAAGCAATACTGTGAATGAGAACATATGCCTGAAACAAATGGTCATAATACACTTTTTGCACCAGGTCACATCAGCATGAAATACGTGTTCTGTCATTTATAACAATAAAGGGATTTGCTTTATTAAAGAGTTGTTTATTCATACACACTATGCAGCTGCTAATGTCAGTTTATCATTGTGATCTTGTTTTGTTCATTATGTGGCAGCTGGAAGTTTGCGCTCCACGGGCTTTGCAGAGGTCAAAAGAAGTCTTTCTTGTAATTTGAAAGGCTGTACTCCTTAAAAGATGGTCTACTTTGCTAGTACCAGACTATTTTACATAGATATATATTTCAGATATGTTTTCTGATGAAGTGTTATACATATATATATATATGAATCTTTATACATAGTGCTAAAGATGGAGATTCTTATCCATTTTCTGTTCTGATTTTCTTGTAGACCCTTAAAAATCTGTCTCTCTTGTTGAACAAAATTTAGAGTTTGGGGTTTATTTTAATGACTTGTTAGAGTGGTAAAGTGAAGCAGTAGAATCAATTAATTATATGACTAGGCAACTACATTTGTATTTTTAATATTTGTTTCTTTTCCTTATGGATTTGAACAGTAACCGACTTAACTCAAAAAATTAAAATGTTTTTTTTCTTTCAGAAAAGATCCAATATGGAGGAATGACTATGTGTGATGTCAGCTCCTTTCAAAACTAGGGATGTAATAAAGTGGTGAAGGACTTATCTAGCTAAAATAGGAGATGAAAATGAATTAATTTTATTATCCAGATTTCTTTGATAAGAATCGGTGAATGCTTGTGTGTATACGCAAGGTAAAAATGCTATTATTTTCAGAGGTAACTTGCAAATGAGAGAAACTTTGGGTTTTGTTTAGGAAGCAGATGGAACTTCTATAATTTTTTTTTACTTCTCACATTCAGGAAGATCAGGATGTGATATTTTTCCCTTTTATTTTGCCTTAAGGAAGAACTGGGTTGAGGTGTGCCATAGTTTTGTTTTGTTCAGATGGAAAAAACATATAGAATGAAGGTGTTCATTTGAATGTAACCTATAATTTCCATGGAGAGAAGAGTGAATTCCCCGTTCAGTTATTAAGAAAGAGTTGTTTTACTGCATAGGGATTTAGAAGCTGATAGGATCATTTGTTTGCATGAAATTAAAATTTATACATATTTGAAAACCTCACATGGGGTATGTTTAAGTCTCAACTGTTTTGAAATGAATTTTGGTATAGACTTGACAGAATTTTCACAGAATTATTGCAACGCAGGGGGAAGAAAATGCTTTTCTCCTGTGTAAACATTGATCATCTTCTATCTCTTCCTGAACCTTGTTCATTTAGCCCATTGGGGCCAAACTCTTACATGCTATAGCAATTTGCAGCATTTTCCATCTCTTCTATTTTGAGTAGTTTGAATCTGTTGAGTTCAGTTGTAAGTCCTGGCAAGAGTTTAGAAGATGACCTTTATGTTTAAACTGTTATGAGGAATATGTCCTCAAGGAATTAAGCGCATACATTTCGTTGTAACACTTGACTGAGACACTCCTCATCATCTCCTAAAATCTTGTCTTTGCCCCCAGTTTAACTTCTAGACAGTGAATTAACATGGTGACCTAATGACTTAGTTTTTAATAAACATTTGGATACAATGACATAAACCATCAAGACAGGCTTATAGCCAATAAAAAGGTTTCTTGAGATAAAGTTTATACATCAAATGCAGCTGGTTTTCCAAGACATACCTCTTTCTAATTATTCCTGTTACTGGGAATCTAGACAATAAAAATAATAGATAGATAATATGTAGCAGAATGAAAATAGACCTAAAATATTAATGTTCTTTAACTTCCAAGATTAGAGAGTAAAAAATTGATTTGTTAAACCTAATTAATATTTAAAAAAAAATTAAACAATTCAAGTTTATTTGTCTTCTAGCTTTATCAGTGTGAGAAAGCTAGCTTATATTTTCCTGATTGTTATTCTTCTAAAGAAATGATCTATTTTTCCACTTGAGACACAAAGTTTGCATGAGGACAAGCATAATTTTTGTTCCAGGTCCACATTTATTCCAAGTATGTGACTATAATGATGTAGAACACATAGCAATACATAACTTGGATTAACATTTATGGATCCTTCTTAACAATAAACATATTTCCATTTTCCACATTTTTCAGATTTTTATATGCATCATTCATTATTCCTTCAATAAAGCAATGGAGGGAACAAACAGTTTCTCTGTTGAACACCATTTCATCTAGAATCCTAAGCATACATTTTTTAACATTGTATTGAATTGTTTTGTAACAGATGGCTCTAAAACCAATTGAAGGATGTGTATTTGGAATAAAATTGTTCTTCAAAGAATACACAAATATTATATTTTTTGGACAAATTAATTTATTCTTCTAAAAATACGTATGTACTAACATTCATGACAATGATTAATCAAGTTTACATAAGAGTTTGAGAAGATCAGTCATGTTTATCAATCTTGCGCTAATAGCATTCTGTAGTATTCCAGCCCTTTTATGTCCCTCTTTTAAGTCTTTATTCTGGTAAACTTCTCACTCATATGGTTTTGTACTCACGAGTGAAAGATTAGCAATGGACCAGACCAAAATACATTCAAGTTCTGTCCCCCTTTTTATATTTTTTCTTAGTAGCTCTTCAGTTTTAGCTCTTCTTGAGACTGTGATGAACTGCAAAAGTTCCGAGAAAACTTTTTTTTATGAAGAAGAAGGGACTTAGCAACTTATCCTTCTGTTTATGAAACACTATTTTGAAATGAGGCACCTCACATTTTGTAGGTGTTTCTATATTATATATTGGCTTTACAGTCAAGAAGTCTCCCATCACACTGTCAGATGTCTATGTGCTCTTGGAGGTCCAAGTTCTGTACGTGCTTGACTCTGTGTCCATAATGATGTACTTAGTGACATAATAGTGTATGTGCACATTTCAAAATTTTATGATACTGAAATGTAATGCTGAAAAAAATAATCCTATCTTATTATTCTATTTGTTGATGGTCTCACATGAACTGAACAGACAAAAAAAGCTGATGAAATATTTTCACTGTTTCTTTCATGATGCATCTAATCAATCAAATTATTTACCCATGTAAACTACAATTTTTAAATCAGTCTTTTAACAACTCTGAAAAAAACTTCATCAGTTGTATACTGCCCTCTTTGAATTTAATAGGTTAATAGTAAAAAAAGGAGATCTTATTATCAAAGGCGCTGTACCCATAACAACAGGGGATTTCAAAGGAAATCTTTGTCTTCCATCTCTGACTCAGTAAAGTACATTATATAGTACTGCTGATTTATAACTAACATTTCTTAGATCTTTTGACTAGATTCCTTATGACTTAGGTAATTTCCAGCATCATTGAAATACAGCAAAAAGTATCAGTGAGTACTCTGTACTACTCTTAGAAAATGTCCTCAGGAAATTACTATTAATAATATTTTTATTCTACCAGTCTGAACTATTACTATGAAATAATTTATATGATTTAAACGTCTTAAATGTAAATGCTTGGTATCTGCCTCCTACTACTACTAGTATCTCACAACTTACTCAAGAAAAATTCCCCTTTTGTTGTGAAAGGAACTGTAAATTGCAGTATCATTATACTATGTATAATATAAAAATTAGGTGAAATTTACTGCCTTCAGAAATAGTTCTTTGTCACGGAAAAGTCATTTTGTAAGTAACTAGGCAAAACCTAAACTGGTAGTCATAACAAACAAATGGAAATAAAAATATGTTTCTAATAGCCTTGTCTTCTCAGCACAATTAAAGCAAGAGACAAAACATTGTAAACAACTTTTTTATCTGCCAAAACAAGTTCAGAGCAATTATCTTCTTTTATTACAGAAGACACCATAAACAACTAAAGCAGCAGTAAAACTTTGCTCTTCGTATTTGCTTTGCATGTTAGATGCCATAAAAACCAAACCACAAAAAAAATCAAGCAATAACCAGCAGAACAGAAAACAGCAAACAGCCTTTTAGATTTTGATATTTAAATGAAGACGGAAATAATTTTTAAAAGCTTGACTTAAAAATGTATTCAAAAGCATTCATTAGTGATTATGTATTTGACTAAAACTTGTAGATATTATACATTTTAGAAAAGTACTTAATTTGCTTTGAAATTATATTTAATAGAAAGTTTATTGCCTGGAGATAAAAACAAAAAAACCCCATGTTTTGAAAGCATAGAAACATAAAACTTTATGCACCTTTCCAGATAGGTAAGGCAGCAGTTAAACCTGGCAATACTGAGGCTGGTTGAGGAGTTCAAGCAAGTATGCCCTGCCTTCAACTAACTTCAGTGTCCCTGTTGTACATTCCCTACAGCAGGATCTCAGCATGGAAACAGCCCCAGGCATTTGGGCCAGAGGCACATGGGCCCAGTTCAATTCATTAATGCACTCTCTGCTGCAGCTGCACCATATCACTAAAGAGGTGAGGATGAGGAAGAGATGCCAGCCACAGCAAGAGGAAGAAACAAACAAGGAGTGGCAGATAGCCATGAGCAGCTATAAAACACTGCTTATTTTCTCAAAACCATTGAAAAACAGTGCTACAGGCCTGCTTGTACTTAAATCCATTTTACATACAAGAGAGGTCTGAATGGGAAGTACCTGGGAAGTATACAGTGTGGGAATTCTTGATTTGATAGATGGGCAGAGTGCTACTTCAAAGGACTGGTACTTATAAGCATATTCTCTGAAGGTGTAATTACTGAGCAATTAAACAAAAAATTTATATATTTCTTTTTAGTTTCATTTATTCAAAAGGGAAATAACAAATAAACAGGGCATAAGAACACTGGGCTTTGGGTATTAGCGCTAGAATGTGGCCAGGCAGAAAGGGATCTGGGCATACTAATTGAGAGCAGCTGAACATGAGCCAGGAGTGTGCCCAGGTCGCCAATAATGCCAGTGTCACCCTGGCCTGTACCAGCAACAGTCTGGCAGCAGGGCCAGGGCAGGGACTGTGTCCCTGTGCTCAGCACTGGTGAGGCTGCACCTCGAGTTCTGTGTCCAGTTCTGGGCCCCCCAATTTAGGAAGGACATTGAGATGCTGGAGAATGTCCAGAGGGCAACAAGGGTGGTGAAGGGTCTATCAAGTCCTGTGAGGAGAGGCTGAGGGGGCTGGGGTTGTTTAGTCCAGAGAAGAGGAGGCTCAGGTGTGACATTATCACTCTCTACAACTGCCTGAGAAGAGGTTGTAGCTGGCTGAGGTCAATCTTCTCTTCCAGTGACAGAACAAGAGGACACANATGATCTCAAAAGTCTTTCACAACTCAGTTGCTTTTGTGATTCTGTGGATATTAAACATTTTTAAACGTGAATTTTCACACTAATTGTGGTCTATTTATATTGTTAAATGTAAACAAAAAATTTCAGCAGTGCTTTATATAAGACCAAAATCACTTGAAAAGATTTATAGATAAATTCTGTCTGAAAAAATAATTATTTTTTCTTTGTTTTTACTCACAGTTTTCAAAACCAGCAGATATAAAGTAAGTTCAGTTGGACATGGTAGGGAAGCATTGCTGCCCAATGTTTTCTGAATTCCTTATAATTGCATGTTTCTGCACCCGTGTATTTTCAAATAACTGAGATTTAAGCTGTATGAAAATAGGCACACTTGTGTTAAAATAGAGAGAAAAAATCTGGGGTTTTTTCATGTATAGAATAAATCTAAAAGAATTGTTGAAATGGTGCATTATGTATGTAGTGTCCTAGTAATCCAGAGGCAATATGTATGTGAAAATCACATGAGAATAGGACTATGGATATCTAACACAAAGCAGTAGATAAGAAATACGCAGGAGAAAGCTGAAATGTAACTCAAGTGTACCCAAAAAGGCCACAGTGGAGTCTCAGAGAAATGTGTGAGTCTATATCCTAACAGACTAGCTAACTAAATAATTGAATAATTTCTCCTCTTTACATATGTGTTCTCATGAATGCTCATGAGAAATCATGTCACAGAACTTGTGACTAAATAAATGCATTTTGAAGTAAAGTAAAATAATTTGTGAAAATGAGTCTTCTCATCAAATGTCAGTAATGTAACATATCAAAGGAAAGAAAAAAAATTCATTAATTTACAGGCAACTTGAGATGGGACAAAATTTCCATTTCTACTACCTTTCCTAGTCATATAAGGCAATACAGTTTTCCCTGCAAATTTGAGTGATCCCCCATCTCTTTTGCCAAGCAGAGTTGCGAAACTGCCAAAGGCACAACTACCAGCTCCTAAACAAGGTTGTCCAGATTTTAACCTGTACCCTGCATTTACAGATTCATTGCCTGCAGCACACTGCTGCGGTCTGTCCATGAGGTCTGTGGACAAGGGTGAAACACTTTTGGGACCCAGGTGAATTATTGGGTTGTTCTGCACACTCTTCTCTGCTCCTGTAAATCCTGCAATATTTGAAATTATCTCTCTCTGAAAAGAGCTTTTTACTGCAGCAGCTTGTCCACAGCAGGCTTCAGCACTGTCAGGCGCTATGAAGTACCCAAGTGTAGACACTGAGGCCCAGCCTGGAATGCTAAATAAGAGACCAGGGCCTAAATCCTGGCTCCAAAGCCAAGTAGCAAAGTCCAGGTTGACTATATCTCAACTTTTCCTATCTGCAGGTAGATCCCCTGAAACAGGACAGTCACTCTAGGGTCCTCCCAGTTGGAGTAGTTTCTGGAGTTTGCTATCTCCCAAATTGCGTTTGGGAAAGCCCAAGCTGGTCTCAGAAAAAACAATGCCAGGGAACATCCTAATGGCAAAGCAGCTCAGGCAGGCAAGCAATGGAGAAAACTCACACTGCCTCTGGGTTAGCACTCAAACCCTTTTTGCATTTGAGATCCTCAAAACCTTGTGAGGTCCTGGTACAGGACTCACTCAAGGCTGGCCCCTGTGGAAAGGGCAGGACCTGTTAGTTTGTAATGAGTTGATTAAGAACTATTTGGACCTTAATCTGAATGATGATCTTGTTAGAATGAAAGGTAATTTTTGTCTACTGAAATGCAGATATATAATGAAAGGGAATAAAATATTTTCCAGTGGTAAAGCAGATTTGAATACATTTCTAAACCTTATACATCCATTCTAGAAGGAGTTTATCACCAGTTTATGTTAGGAATATTTTCCCAGGTAAATCTGATAAAATAGGCCCCAGTTCTATTTCTTTAGCAGGTCTATAACTTTAAATTTGTACAAAATTTCATTAACATTAATGGGACTAAATATTCATATTTTCAAAGTAAGGAAGACACTACTCAGTATCTTCAATATATACCTCTCTCTGCTCCCACCATCTTTTAATATTATCAGTTGTACTTTGGTAGCAGGTCCTGTGCTATTTAAAACAGGGCTGGAAAATTTAATCCACTTAAGATTCTCCCTTTTTCCCCTGCCCCTTTCAATAATGGAGGAGCTCTAGGAGAGATTATAAGTTGGATTCACAATTTACTGTAAATCACAATAATCACAACAATTGCAATAACAAAGAGTGTACAAAAGAGAGAGGGTGTTTTATCCACCAAAAGCTTTCACCACTGAGTAAATTAGAGTTTTCATGGCTTAACGTCTGCATCCATCCGCCTTCACACCCCTTCAGTCCAAGAAAACAACGAGAAGGTGCATCAAACCCCCTTGAAAGCTAGATCATCTCTGTTGCCCCATGTGCTCTCCTCAGATGAATCCACTCCATTGGTTCGACTGTGCTGCTGCCTCCAGCACCACTTCACTCAGCTCTGCTGGGGCTTGGGCTCCACACAGCTTGGCCCTGTGCCACTGCCACTCTCTTTTTCTCAGAGTGGCATCCCAAGCTTGCCATCACTATTTTTCAGCACAAATCCACAAAAGCTGTGGTTCAGATGAACAGGAAAAGGAACAGCCAGTGATGGAAAGGGGCTAGGCCTGCTGGGGTGACCCAGTGCCTTTTCCTGCAGAGCTCCAGCTTTCCATTTCCAGGCCTGTTTTTTTTTTTTTTTTCCCATGGAAAGCTTGCTTCTGCAGCAGTGACATGTGTGGTACCAAATAGACAGCGCCAAAAGCTCCACCCCTCTGTCTCTGTACTCAGGACTGGTCCATATTTACATTACAGGTTCTTGACACTGTATGTCTGGATAGTCAATCTCATAAAAAAGAAGACTCGTTCATCCAGGCTTTTGAATTTGTATTCCATGTTCAAGATACATGAGTCTTCTCTTCAATTAGGAGCATAGGATGTGATCTGAAAGTCATGAGCAAAACTCACAAAATATCAGACCAGATAAGCAGTGAATGCTGTACAGATATTTTTGTGGAAATGGAAGGCACCTCGAAATATTTCTGAAAGAGAACAAAAACACAACATGCAAGAGAGAATTCATAAGGGACAACGTTCTGAGCAGGTCTAATAACTTGCTTCAACAAGAGACATGCTATTGCTATGAAATGTTTTATAAGCATATATAAAGAAAAACTATTTACTATTGTAGTTATTTGTGCTGATTTAATTTAAGTGTAAATTGTGGAAAGCAGAGGCTCTCCTTTTCACTCCAAAATAATTGGTTTATACAACACTGAATGGATTTTTACTCTTCTTCTCATTTTGCACTCTGAAATCTTCCCCCAAATAATATGTAGTGTAGGTATTTCTCTCCCTCATCTTGAGGACTGCTTAACAGTATGCTATATTAAAAATATCCTTAGGCACATTTTTAGCCTGGTTTCCTGAGGAAACAAGGCTTAGGCAGTCATGCTGTCTGTGTGTCTGTGTTTCTCTCACTGGTACCCTGGAGTGCCTTTGACAGTTTCAACAAAATTTGACAGACATGGAGTTTTCAAAGATATTAAACTCTTTCAACCAGCCTGCACGAAGTATTGCCCTGGGGCCTCATTCAGGCTCCAGAACTGTTTGTTTGATCCATCAGAGTTGAATTGTTCTGTTTAGGCTCACCCAGCAGCCAAGAAATAGCAACTAGCCATGCAGTAAGCTCACAGAGAGCTGCTGGTCAGTTGGCACAGCTGCATTTTCACAAAGCCACAGTGCGTGATGCTTCTTGCTGAGCTGACAGGTCAAAGAAAAATTGATAGGGACCTGAAAGGTTGTGGGCAGACTCATTCAGGAATATGGATATAGCTGCATAGAACTGCAAAGCACTGGGGTTTTAACCATTCCATAAAATAAATACTAAGAAAAGAGCCCCAAAACCCAAAGAAATCCAATAGAAAAACCCCTAGAATTTTGTCTCCGAACTACTAAGAGATGAAACAAAACACAGGGTTCAAGACTCCCCACCATCCAAATATGTGCATAACACATCTGTTAGGAAGCACCCAGGATCTGAAAGCTACAGAAAGAGACATGCACATCCAGAATGCATGTGAGCATTGTGAGCATGCACATAGATATATAGATATAGATGTATGTATATATATATATCTATATGCATACTTGTGTAAGAATGCATTAATCCTTGCATCCTTATAAAACCCTTTAAATACTTAAATACACTTATAGTCCATATAAAACCCTTTAAATACTGTACCCTTGGTATCTCCAGCACATTTTGTCCTCATGACACCTCGTTGCCATGCTACTAGATTGTGGAGCACAGTATTTGGCCTGTAAGATTAGGGTCAACTCTACCAATTTAAATTAAGTTTACTGATTCAGCTTTTCTAAATAAAAGTTCTGGATAAATTATGTTGTTTGTCACTATCAGGGCTTATATTACATAATTACAAAGTGAGCTGCAAATAAGCTTCACAAGGGCAATGGTATCACAGAAACTTTCTAGTACTAGAAAGCAGCCTGGTTTCAGGAAAAAAGTCAGAAACTATTTCACAAATTTATTTTATTGCCAAAAATCTATTTCAAAATGTGTTAACCATTTGCCTTTGCTCTTTACTATGAATTGCTGTCTGTCTTCAGTTAAGAACAAAGTGATTGGAGCCAAATTATTAAGGCAATAATTTTTTTGTGTAATTTAATGAAAAATGTGCGTTAAAAATTAATAAAACTGTAGGAAAATTAAAGGAAAAAGCTCAAAAACAACATTTGAATGGCACAACAGAGTGGATAGCAAATGTCCTGTAAGTAACGCCAGCAGGCAGGAAATAACATAGATTAAATTCAAAGCAGCCATTCGTGTCTTCAGTCTCTCCAAGAATGCTAGTATAAATCCAGCTGGCACCTCAGGTAGCTTCCCCAGCCACATCTGCCTGACGCATTTGGCTGTGTCTGATAGTTCTATTTTTTTTTTTTTTTTTCTTTTCTTAAGGAATGGTCTAACTCCTAGGAAAAGTATAATTCATTTATTTCAGAATTTCATAGAACAGAAAATTCACCACGTGGCAACTTCTCTCCTCATCAGGTTTTTCCTACTGTTGCAATGCTGAACAGGAAGAACTGAACAGCTATGACTGCCATGCTTTATGTTATTTATTGAGGCATGGCTGTATTTCCATCACATGTTTGTGGTTTTCCTTTTTCAGAAAGATGTCCAGTCATGAGCTTGAAGAAATGCTAACTTCTTGCTGTTGCACCTAGAAAACCCTGAACAAAAGACAGGAAAATATCAGCAAACAAATAGATATTCAGTCTGATTTCATAAAGCTCTACCTGGTTAGCATCATGCTAGTCCAAAATGTTTTTACAAGATTCATTTTACACCAAAAATTACCTGGCCAGACCTCACCTTCATTTAATTCTGTGGAATTTTGGCTTAAAATCAATAAGGATTTGGATAACAAGCTAGGAAAGAATCATAGCCTCAAAATGTGAATCAAAATTTTCAAAAGCCTCTGAATTGGAAGTGGGGTTTTGTTACAAGCTACCTTTCTTTGTAACAACAGGACAACATGGGAATTTAAATTATGGAATTTAAATGCTTTGTATTTTAGTTATACGGTTTTTAGCTCATGAGAGTACAAACTATTTCTCTACTTGAAATAAATGTCTTTTGTATATCTGCATGTATATGATGTATTCATCTTGGAAAATTGTATATAAATTCCCGGTTCAAATTTGAGTTAAAAGTGTTATGTGAAACCTCAAAATGACAATACTCTATTGCACAAAAAAACCCAAAAAAAACCACCCAGACAATTAGAAATAAAAAGTGCATTATTCAATCTATTTCTTTATGCCTGCACAGCATCAAGCAAACAACTAGCTCTCAATAAACCATAAGAAATAACAAATAAGCACAAGAGAGTACAGCTGAAATAATCCCAAAGAATTAAGGCCAAGTAATTACAGCTTCTTAGATATGTTGACTATAAAGAAGTGTTTTCCTCGAGGGAACTTGAGATTAACCATATGGCATACTGACCTAATCTTCAAAGGTACAAGAATGGGAGGCTTTAGATGAAGCATGGCATTGCTATCTAATTGTGTGACACAGAAGAGCAATTTGTGTAGCTCTGTAGATAATTTGCTAGTCTTTATTAACAAAGTAGTTGTGTAAGTTAATGTTATGGCCAACATTCCAGCATAATGTTTTAGGACATAAAGAGAGGAGTGATAGAGCCAGGAAATCAAGCTGCCTATGTGGAACAGTGAATCACTGCAGTATGAATCACTTGTGTCTAGAGGCAGAACTGGTCCTATTTGTATTTTGCATTGTGTCAATATTTCCATGGCAAATCATTGTTTTCAGGGCCTCTATCCATGGAAAATGGATTTTAAATTAAAACTGGCACACAAAACACCAAGCCAATAACACCAATGTTAATTACTGGAAGTTTTAAATGTTTCCCCATACAAAAGCCATTTGGCTAATTTGTATGTATTTTTCAAGAAAAAATTGATTTTTAAAAAAATGTTTGAACCATATTTATATTTTGTGAACTTGAGAGGACAAGATCTGTAAATTTTACTATCTCTCACTTTTTTAGCTTTTATATTATTGGTCAATCTTGCCACTACCTTCTCTTCAAATCCTTACTACTTTGTACCACAGGTGTTTTTATTTCAGGATTTGTTTACTTACAGGTGCAAATCCAGTTGACCTCTGAGAGCCTGATTCTATAGTCAAACAATAGCAGACTTTTAACTCCCAGTGTGTTCCTTGTATTAGGACTTATATTTATGATATATTTCCTAAATATTTCATAATAGGTAAGATGAAACTTAGGGCTATAAATATAAACATTTTTAGTATAAAACTATAAAAGGTTTTAATCAACATTTCATGATCAGAGCAAAATCTTTCAAAATAATGACAGTACATAAATAACTCTAGATTTCCCAAGTGTCATTGTTTTCTGTCTGGCATTTGACAGAATATTTAAAACTTCAGGTGTGACAAACTCTGACCTCTTCAGCAAAATCATAGAAATGGAGGTGGGGGAGATTTTTTGGTCCTGTCTGGGAGAGAGATAAACTGGACACTTCTATGTAAACCTGTTACCTGTGTA
>VZTB01010979.1:128226-145054 GCA_013397245.1 Thryothorus ludovicianus
CTCTCTTTGAAAATAATTGAGATCCCTAAAAAATTACCATAAAAAAGCTACTTCACTAGAATTATATGTTTTAAGGTGGACTTGCCACTAGCGGGGAATACAGAATCACAGAATCATAGAACATATCAGATTTGAAGGGACCACAGTGCACCATCTGGTCCAACCTCCCTGCTCAAGCAAGATCATCCTAGAATACATAGCACAAGATTGCTTCCAGATGCTTCTTGAATATCTTCAGTGAGGGAAACTACACCATCTCACTGGATAATATTCAGGTGGAATGTTCTGTGCGTCAGTTTCTGCCCATTGCCTCTTGTCTCATTGCTTTAATTATCTATAGTCCAATCCTTTAACCATCTATATTATACACTGCTAGGCCTGCTCCAGGAGTTCCATGTCTCTCTTATACTGAGGAGCCCAGAACTGGACCCAGGACTCCCTATCTATATATTCCTAGAAAATACATACTGTTCTCGGAGACATTATTATGACTGTTAAAAGACCCTTTATTTTGGAAGATAATGTAATTGCTGTGCAGCCATCTCATATGTAGGTGCAAGGTGACAGGAACAGAGATCCTGGAGGGTGCAGAACTTCAAAATCAGGTTCCATGGAGAGTCCCTCACTCTGTACTTAACAAATAAATGGGTACCAGTACAAACTAAGATTTTCAGGCAGTGGCTATATTTAATACAAAGGTGTCTTGGACCAAAACATTTATTGGGTTTAGTAAGTGAAAAAGAAAGTAATAGGTTAGCATTCACATTATGAGCTAGGGCTGCCTTCTAAAGGAAAGGAGATACAAGACAAGTAAAATATTGGAAGAATCTGATTCTTCACCTGCAATTCATTTACAGACTGTGATTTTAGCCTGTCCTGGATCTTTGTAAGGCCTTAGAAAAGAGGAGCAGAGAGAGAGTTCTAGAAAAAAAAAATTGGGATATTTAGAAGATCCTATCATATTTTTCTGCATATGCCATAAATCAAGGGATGCATCTCCCTTGACCCCCCAAATAATAATGTTTTGTACTCTGAAAAAAAGTTTTCAATCGCCAAAGCTAAGCAGGCAAAAACTGGTATATTGATTGAGCATAAGTAGGCTCATAACCTAAGCAAGACAGTCAATACCCACAATAAGGCTACACACCTGAAAACTTCTCCAAGAGCCCTGAAACCTGATTTTCCAAATGTAAGTTTGACTGAAAACAGATGATTTGAAACTCTATTTTTCAAGACATTATATATCTAATATAGCATCAATGTATAGTGCACAGACCAACAACAGCAACTTTAGGTACTCCAGTCTGGGGTGAGATATAAAATCACTCATCCCAGTCCAAAAAGAAAACTACTTCAGTAGTAAAATATCATTAGAGAACTCATATAGTGCTAAATCAAATTATATTTTGGCATCAGCCAAGAACCAAGCTGTCATATTTAATTGGATTATACCATTATACATTATGCATCCACTTATACCATTAACTGGATGCAGTGAGCCTGTAATATTTGAAACTGATGCCAGGGGAAAAAAAAGGAATTGCAGGAGTACAAAAAAAGCAGACAAACAGAATAATCAAAATGGTACAGGATCTGAACTATTTTCCAATTCAGAAAGAGCGTGCTATATCTAGCAGGGGAAAGACAACAGTACCAGTTTATAATGTAATCCTGAAGATTTGGTGGACAAAATTGAGGCAAGTTTCATCCTAGAATCCTGCAAAAATGAAGAGAAGGGGTGATATGAAACTACCAATTTGTACAAGAACACCCAAAGTGATAACACTAGAACCAGCACTCCTACCAAAGCAAAGAGATCCCATGAACACCTTTAGCAAAAGTAATGTCTGTGCCTGAGGGGAAATTCATACATCCTAGTCACTGAGACATCACATGTACACCAAAAGTATCTGATAGATTTTATGGAGCACTCTGCTCTCAAAGAGAATATTTGTCTTAACTACATGTAATATGTTATATTATTTGTGCTTAGCAAAGCCTGAAACTCTGCTAAATCAGCACAGTATCACCAACAGAACTGTGATCATAATAATCCTCATAAACTGCTGGTGAATGCAGTTTCTTACCTTGTATCTTTCCTAAAACAAAGAGCAGTGTTGTGCTTCATAAAAAAATAAGATTTTGAAAATCCCATTGTGCTACTACAGAGGTTTGAAATGCTCTTTCTTGTTATATCTAGACTAAAATAGTTTTTTCTGGTTCTGTGTTTGTCTTCCCTGACAGCTGGGAAACTGTCCTCATGTTTTTTCCTCCTGAGACACATCTATTTCCAGAATGGGCACTTCCTTATTAAGAAGCCTAATTTTACTTCCTTCTTTACAGTTTCTTCTCTGCTGTCTGTGTGGCTCTGCATCTCATAAAAAAAGGGTGCCATCAATATAGTTCTGGCACATTTGTCCACATCTTGATACAACAAAAATGGAAAGCAAGTCAGTCAAAGAATCATAACCAAATGCTACTATCAGAGCTGAGGGATTTGAACTAATGAGAATCAAGGTAAATGTTCAAATCATATAGATTTGACAGACTTAACTGTCCCCAATATGCTTCTTTGGTGTCAGTAGGAAACAGAATATTACCCAATGTGTCAAAATTTGAGAAGAAAAGAGTGCACTGGATGAAGAAGTGCTTGTAAGCATGAGATCTGCAGCACAGAAGTACTGACCTTAGCTTAGAAAAGGTTGAAAGTAAAGGCTGTGTCCTGACATCTATTCAGCCTTGGCAGCATGCTCTCCAGGATGACAACTGTGGAAAAAATGGGTGCCATCAACATTGTTCTGGCTAGTCAGAAGGAGTCAGACGTGGGCCTGCTCATCCTTGTAGAGAGCAGCTGTGTTTTGGGTTATAACTCCTTGCTCAGCAGTGAAGAGAAAGTTTGCAGCCTTGAAATGTATGAAGGAACAGTTTGTCTAGCATGTAGCTTGTTTTTCATGGATGTGAGGTGTTGGAAGCATTTTCCTTATTCTCTAGGGAAATGGTGGAGTACCAGCTGCAGTGCATAATTAATATTAGACTGAATCTCAAATGAGGTCATAATAATAAATATCATAAACATCTTAAAGTGCATTTGATGGTCTCCTTCAACATCTGTAGTTTCAACAGCTGTAGTATTTGTGGCAGTCATCATTTTATGGACATGAAAATATTAATAGTTTTGCTAATAAGAAAATGGTCTAGATTTTCTTCATTTCTATATTTTCTTTTCTCCATGCCTACATTAATTCTCCTAATCTTTTTTAAATAATCTGCTATTCAGATACTTTTTGTTAATGCCTAGTTTCCTCCCAAGAAAATCTTATGGGGGGAGAGGGCATAAAAGACCATGATACAAGGCAGACACTGTTTTGCAACAGGATTTCTTAGATTTTGGCATAAAAATTTCTCTGCAGTAAATGCATGTTTTTCATCAGACCTTGCTCTACCATGTGGCCTAATCTTCTTGATATTTTGCCCAACATATTATGAGCTCAAACTACTATTTCTTTCCTTTGTACAAGCCAGTAATATAAATGTTAGAGCAAATGGTATAAATCCCAGTGGAACACACATATCTATTTTATTTGGGTTATTGGTTGCCAATGGGAATAAACAGATTTTTGTCTTTGAAGTGTTCATTAGCTTCTAAGGCAAAAAAAAAAAAAAAAAGGAGCAATACAAAACTCCCTTTCTAACCTTGCAAATCTATTGGGAACTAAACTCAAAACTTCATTTAGTTTTCTTGGGAGCGTCTGCTGACCTTGGCTGGGACAAACCTTGTAAGCTGTACTTTAGCCCACACAGCTTCAGATGCTCACAGTTAACTTAGAAGATATCCATTACTGCTTGTGTCCAAGCTGAAAAAGGGTGTTGGTTTAGAAAACAACTGCCTGAGTTACCACTATGAACTCTTCTATTAGATTATCCCTATTTCCACCTTTTGCCTACTATTTGAATACTTACCTTTTCCTCCAGGTTGGCCAAGGGAATATTATCTTTCCTGACAGTGTAAAGAAACCATCGATATTCCCTGAAAATCCTATACTGGTACAGAAGCGCAGAGTATGCAGGACGTGTGAATCCCCAGCTACTAGACTTGCTCTCTGTTTCTATTAAAAAAAAATAAATATAAGAAACTAGCAAGATATACTGGGCCAAATGCTATGATTCTTATTAGGTTTAAATTGCTATCAACATTGAAAGGATGACTGTTCAAGAAAATGCCAGTACATCTACTGGTTTTGTTTTCCCAGAAGGCATTGTCATCCTGCTGGTGGTCTTGTCTCCAGGCAGAATCTCTAGAGGGAATTCTAAAGAACCACTTTCAATCATAGGTACTTCACAATAAAAAAAAAAAATAAAGTGGAAAAAGAGTAGATAAAAAATGGTGCTAGAATTATTCTCTATTTGGGATCAATTTTACGTGTTGCATATCTTAAGATATGTTCCAAATCATAAAGTAATTGGTTTTTAAGCAAGAATGCTATGTAGAAAGAATCAAATTGTTAAACTTAAATAATTTTCATCCAAAATGTATGCATGAGAGCTTGGAAATGTTAGCAAATTAGTTACAATTTTACAATTTTCAGATGATGGGATGAATTCCTGAATACATTTGTAAAATTGAATAAATATAGTTGTTCTGCTAAATCTATATATAATGTTTTCAAATAGATTAAAAAATATATCAGAAGTAATTGAAATGTATTTCAATGTAATTTCAACTGTTAAAATGGAGGTTAAGAAATAATTAAAATGCTCTAGTTGTTCACAGTTCATACAAAGTATTTATTTGATGTAAGAAAATAGTACCAAGATACTAATAACTGGTTGTGTAAGATCTTCAATTTTGGGGCCTTTTTTTGTATATGGTTAGAGCTGATCAATGGATATAACATCATGTTCTCTTGAGATATGAAGTGTTCTATGACTATTATTGCCCCAAGAACAAAGCCACTGAAAACTCAGCATTCAGATTTCTGTCACTATCGTATCTGTCTTTTGTTTTGTGACTGTCTTACACTTGAGTGCCTGCTTCAAAATAACTGTTACTAAACTTCAATTGCTGAAGATAATAGGGTATTTCTTTCACTTCAACAACTATTCATGAGTTTGTGTGAATTTCATGACCAGCCATTCTCCTAGCACAAGCATTGGACGTTTCTTAAAAAAAGTCTCACTCTTACTGTGCTAATGTCTTGTAACTGGCATTATGCTAACAGCAGGGGGTTTTTAAATGTAGTGCCATTGGCTGTTATTTAAGGTTGTCAACAGCAGACACAAAAGGAACACTTTCATCAACTGTAGAGAAAAAACATGAAGGAGAAATTACCTACGATGTTAGTCTTTTTCTAGCGATAATATTTTTTCACATACAACAATCTTGGTACAGGCACTTGTAGTAGCATATCCCTAAAACTGTACAGTTAGGGATATCTTCAGGAGCTTGCATCTTTCCTGGTCCTATGTCACGTTTTAACCTGTTGGCAGTATGGGACATCCCTCTCATCAGTTGGAGTCAATTTTCCCAACTGAATACCCCTCAAAACCCTTGTGCACTCCAGCCCACTTGCTGGGAAGGCAGTATGAGGAGCAAAAAAGGCCTTTACACTGAATAAGCACTGCTCAGCAAGAACTAAAGCCTCTGAGTTTTATCAACACTGTATTTATCACAAATCCAAAGCATCACCAAACAAAATATATGAAGCAAATTAACTCTATCCCAGACTCAGTCAGTTGAGTCTGTCCATAATTTCCCTCACTCTTGTAGTTTTCACTGCAAATAATTTCTTTTTAAGACATAGTGGTGAAAGTGTAAATTAATATAGGTGATGACATTTTGTTAATGGAAATCCATTTTGAGATGGGTTCCAGCTTACAAAAAAAAATCATACAAAATAAAAACAGCAAATGCATCAGCATTTGTCTGTGAAATTCTGAGGCTACAATCCTGCAAGCAGAACTCACAGGCAATTTCTCTTGAAGTCCAAAGTTCTTTTATAATCCATGGGTGAATTGTTTGTACGTAAGTCTATTCAATGTTTATAATATAGTAAGAACTTCTCAGCTTCTTCATGCAATGAAGAATTAATTCCTTGTGTAATATCATTTAGTTTATGTAAGATTGACAACAAAATCCAAGAAGAGGTTGTACGTTTTGTAGGTATTCTGTAGGTCCTGTGATTATTGTGCCATGACATCATCATGGTTTAACCCGTTCATTTACCCCATCTAGCGAATAAGCCCCTCACAGCCACTTACTCACTCCACCACAAGCTGTATCAGGGAGAGAATTGGAATGCTAAAAGTAAGATAGCCCTTAGGTTGAGATAAAGACAGTTTAATAGAGAAAGCAAAAGCCATGCACAAAATCAAAGCAAACAAGGGTTTTCCTTGCCCTTCCCATGGGCAGGCAGGTCTTCAGTCTTCCCCAGCAGAGCAGGGCCCTGTCACATGCAACTAACTTGGAAAGACAAACACTATCACTTCAAACATCCCCCCTCTTTCTCCTTCTTGCCCCCATTTTAGAAACAGAGCACCATGTCACAAGGTCTGGAACATCCCTTTGGTCAGCTGGGGTCACCTTGTCCTGGCTGTGTCTCCTCCCAGCCTCCCATGCACCCCCAGTTTCCTCACCAGCACGGCCATACGAAAAGCAGAAAAGGCCTTGGTTCTGTGTAAACCCTGCTCAGCAATAACAAAAACACCTCTATATATCAGCCCTGTGTTCAACACAAAAACAAAACAAGCCACCATGAAGAAAATTAACTCTACCCCAGCCAAAACATGCACAGACTTATTTTTTTGCATAGACATGGCAGAAGTACCTCAGTTGTACTCTTACAAAAACAAAATTAAAATTTGAAGTTGTTAATGTCCAGCTGGGTCACCTTCTTCTACTTATCAGACTGCATCAGGATTTATTAAATATAGATTGTTTTATAATCTGTGCCACTTTTTCAGCAGCTGCTGCTGCTGTGGCTTATTCTGCTTTTTTTATTCTGCTGTGGCTTTTCTAGCATTTCTGGTGCCAAGCCCAAACTTCAAGGCCCAACATCATCTATTCATTCTGGTTCCTCTCTGCACACACTATATCATAATGAATATTAGACTGTAGGATTAGCTGGAAGCTGTGGCATAATGTTACATATTTTCAGGTACAGTCACAACCATTAAAGTTCACTTTAATATTAGACACAGATACCACTTGTTAGTGGTACATTATAGTGCAATAACCTCACTAGTGAATTACAGACCTTATGTAAATTATTAACCATGTGATATCCTCAGACTTTCTGAGGATGTTTATAGCATTCTGCTGTTGATTTATGGTGCAATTTACCTCCATGCATAGCATATACTGTGGGTGGAATCACAGTGAAATGAAATGACAGATGGACTTTCCTCACTCCCGTAGGTTCTGCAAAAGTTCTAAGTTATTTTAGAACTTTTCCATTTCCTACTTAACTAAACATCCAAATTTTTATTTTAAATTAAATACTTAAAAAATTTCATTCAGCTGAGTAAAATACTTCTACTTGAACAGATCAAATGTGAATAAACTTATTGCCCTGGGAAATTGTAGCACTTGTATGAACACCAAATCCTTTGAACAGTTTCAAAAATTCATACTTTCTTTAATTTGCAATGAAGGTTATTGAGGTTATTATGGACCATGCTTTTTATCATGCTTTTCTCTAGACCTTGCTTTTCATACAGGACTGGAGATATCAACAGTGTAACATACAGAAGTTTATATTATATATAAATTCCTAACTAGAAATTATCAAAATATATAATGATTAAGGATTTCTTCATTATTGTCTGGACCACTTCCTGATCCAGAGTGCCTATAAATAGCTCAGAAAAAAAAATTGTTTTGCTGCCTATTAAGAGACTGGTAAACACAGTTTATCACAGTTATCACAGTTGTAGGTGCAATACTACTTAATAATCCTTTCCAAGACTTAGCATAACAATATCCTGAAGTATCCCAGGAGATAACTAGAGTGTCAGTGACAAAGATGCTGGTAAAGACTATCCAATGCCATGACTTCTCAAGAAAAATTGTATCAGTTTTCTTTTCTATGACATCTGTAACATCTCACTCAGTGACTAATTCCAAGTAATTGTCTGCTCTTTGGGCTGGTTGAGTGTTTCATGATGAGGGGGTTTTGTTATACTTGGATACACACACGAAAACTCAGAGTTGACTTTTGGCTTGCAAACTAAGGGCTGGCTTCAGAAAGGACAAACGTTTTTTTGGCTTGAGTTTTGGTCAACAATATCCCTTGGTGAGACTCTAGAAGCACCAGGGGAGTTTCAAACTGATAAATTAGCCAAACACACAAGTTGTTTTTGATCAATGAGAATACAGGGAGAAAGCAAGATATCACTTCATTTGTTCTCAATTCTTTGTGCACTGACAAATTTTTTGTTTACCAGCTTGCTATCAAACATTCTTTCCCTGACAACACATACTTAGAACAAAAATAAATACAGAAACATTTTTTCTCATGTTTTATGTTTTGTGGCAAAATACTGTGCCTATGTCAATGATTGCTTGCTACCTTGCAATAAATGGGAATAGAATGCAAACTCCGAGCATTGATTCTAATTAAACAAAAGGGATTATGATCATAGTCTAACATGCAAAGATAAATCCAACTTGGATTAATTTATTTAAATTATTTATAGACTAAGAACAATCTCCTGGGTCTCGTACTCCTATTTTCAAGACAATCTATAATAAAATAGTGGTGTCTGTATCTATTACTAAGCTTTGTACTGTAATTTACTAGGTATGGCAAAAATAGTTAGCTTGTCTCTTCTGTTAAGGGCATGCCTGCAAACAAGTTTGTGGAGAATAAAATAAGCAGAATTAGCTCATCAGAAATCTCATCAGAAGATCTAATGGCTTTTTCGTACCTTCTACTCTATTAGGGAGTTTTAACTGGGGATTCTGACACAGAGCTTTCAACTGAGAGAATTATATAGTTTTTAGGAGAAGTTTCTCAGAAAGGAGCGCCTGTAATGTTCAGTTTTAATTTAATTTAATTTCCCTATGTAATACAAATATTCTGTTTCCATTTTAATTTTGTTATTTTGGTTTTGAACTTCTAACTCCTAAATTTCATTTGGTCCCATGAGACTCAAAGACAGTTACTCCCTGAAGACAATTGTAGGTAAGAATATCTTCAGCATTCTAGTTAGAATTGACTATTTATTCATGAGAAATGGGAACCAAAGTCCTTTTTAATGATAGGTTCCACACAGTTTAAGATCCTAGATGGGGCTATTGCAGTCTTCAGTGATGATGCTTATGAGTATATGTGGAATCCTTAAGAAATATATCTTTTTCGCAATAGGGTCTCCAATTTGATTTTGCTAAACTGTAATCATTCCTAGGATAGTCCTGGCAGAACTAATGAAGACTGACATATTCCCTTCTCTCTGATCCCTGATGTGCCTTGCATTTGGGCTACAAATGATCAATACCATGTTTTTGTTATGCTATAATGAGGCCAAAAGGCCTAGTCTCAAAAAAATTTCAAGTATAATGCTAAAGGACTTTCCAGTCCTTTGCCTAGGGAATATACAGGACTACCTGCTTGCAAACTTACTGCTGCATGAGCAGGTTTCTCACTAAATATATTTCCCAATTGTTCATACCTGGCTTAGGAGCAAATTCTGTTGTTCTAATGTGTTTTATTCAACTTTCACTTATTTGACACTTGTAGTATTGTCTTCTTGCCTCAGCCACTATTACAATTTCTCTCTTTTTTACCAAAATGACTGCATCTTTGTTTTTGTTCCTGTTCCCATATTCACTTCCCGTTATGTCCGGGTAGATAAACTACCCCACACACTCAATGATACAGATCCTATTTCTTCTTCTGGAGTGAATAGTTAGATCCTGTTTTCCTTTGTGTGTCCTTTCCTTTCTGATCCAGGTGCCTTTCACAATCACTTACTAAGACGTACTAGAAGTATTGTATTTGGGGGTGTGCCTGGGTGAAAATATTCATGTTCTCAGTGGATTTTTAATTGTTCCTGGTCTCCTTGTTTTTGTTGAACATGATCTAACATAAGCTTCAAATATATGCCCAGAACAAAACTGGACATTAAGTTCACTCTAACTTTCATGGAACAAATTCAAAAAGTTATGTTTGAAGGGAAAAAATGACAATTCAGGCAAATATCTTTCTGTGTAATTAAGCCATCCCTCTAGATTGTTCATGGGACTTCAGAGCTGGAAACCCCCGTTTGTACTGAGAAAAACCCACAATTTTTGGTATGCCTCTTCTGAGACTATGAACAAACACCTCATGCTTACTACAGATTTGGTATTGTTGATTAAATGAAAACTGAATCTTTCTAAACACACCTTCTTGTCACTTGAAGTTGAAAAACACGAGCTTTCATTGTCACAAACAGAAAACAAAACCACTGCATGAAGCAAAACAACTTTGGCAAGGAAAATAAAGATTATAAATCTCTGAGATAAAATAACTTCAAAACCAACTTCCTCCTACATGAATCAGTTTTGTGAAGATATCAGCAAGTGCCAGAATCCAGGTATACATTGGTATATGAAAATGGTTGATCTAGGTGCAACCCATTCTTGTCACTTGCTTTTGTAAAACTAAGGTTTTAATTTCAGAAAACCATAGAGAAATATGATGCAATATTAGCTTCCAGGTGATAGCAGTGAATGAAAAGAATGATATCTGCATGTGAAGGGATACGGAAGGTTCCAGGACAGAAATGCAATTAATTGGTCACTGAGGTAACATCTGAAGTCTGTTTCATAAAAATCATAACATCGTAGAATCATAGTCCTAGAACCACAGAATGGTATGGGTTGGAAGGGACCATCCATAATGGAATGGAATCATCCATTTTCAACCCCCTGCCATGGAAAGGGACTAGGCCAGGTTTGACTGCAGTTGACCCACTGTATATAAAAAAGAAAATAAATAAATAAATAGCTCAGAAGATGTTTAGTAGTCTTCCTAGATGTCCCAGTACATAAAAGTTTGGAACTACAGTGTGGGCACAAACCCAATCTTGTTCAGAGTCTGTCTCAGACCTCTTTGTTTTTTTCTTTTGTTTAATCAAACTTTTTTCCTCTCTTTCATGCAGTACCGCTTTCCTAATTTTTGTCCTATGAATTGCCTGGGCTTTGGGATAGTGAAAATCAATGCCCAATCCCACAGCTCCACAGCTACTGAAGCTAATGAAAAAGTCTATCATCTGTATGACTAAATAGAAGTAATCTTTACTGTTAGTGGGCTAGCAACAGTTTTCATTCTACCTGCTATTTTTTTTCCTAGCTATTAATAAGACTTTAATTTTCTGTCTTAGTTATATGACTTTCACACTCTTAAATTCATTTTGATTTTCAATTTGCCTTCATTTTTTTTGCTGTGGTTTAATCTTTAAAAATTCCATTAGACTTGACGGCTTCCATAAGTTCCATAAGTTGCATTGTCCCCAAAAGAATGAATACTCTATTGTTTTTTCTGATACATTGATTTTCCATAGTTTTTTAAGATACCCTTTGGCTATTTTGTTTTTATGCTTAACATTATGCATTCTCTTTCCGTATTTCTTAAAAACTCCCATGTGGAGCTGAGCAACTCTAATTGGTAGTTCTGATGTCATATTGTGGGGCTTTTAGCTCTCTCTTGTAAGTAACCTATCCATAGCACAAAGATTTATTGTTTTATTTTGTATTTTTTCTTTCATCCAGACTGTACTTGTCAATACTTTGGAGAGTGAGAGATATTGTAATCTCACACTGTTATTATTCAATGCCATGTTCCCATTCAATTAATTCAGACTTATATCTACCATAAAAACAGTGAATTTTTCTGACAGTCGCCTGCTCAAGCACTTTTATTTTCACATACAGCTGTAAATTTGCATCTGTTTCTAGATTTTTACATTGAAACTATACAAATTATTTTTTCTATTGAGTACATATCCATGATTTATCCATGTGTTTTGGAGGCTGTAGTTCTGCCTGTGAACCAAAAAGATTAAAGGACAGCAATATCGAATTCTTTCTTAAATGCCTACTTTAATCCCTTTGGTGATGGACACAGCAAACGAGACCAGGAAGGTTGTTCTGAGTAGTTTCTATTGAAAAGTGCCAAATTAAGCCACAGCTGAGACCAGTCCCACTTCCTTTCACCATGAGGGGAAGAGACAGAAAGTTAGAAGGACATAGAGAAAAAAGTAAATGTGTAAGAGAACAAAAGGACGGTGATGATGATAAGTTTTATAACCAACTCTAGAGCTACTGAGAACCTGACCCCTCCAGTGAACATTTCACTTCCCTCCAGACTGTGGCTCATGAAAATATGTCTGTGCTCTGTTGGCACATTTATTTTCTATTCTTGATTGCATAATACTGAGTCTGGGAAAACCAGAATAATAGATGCCAATGAAATTTAGTTTGAGTTCCTTCCACGTGAGTGTCATTAACTATTCCCTAAAAAGGTAATGTTAGTAGTAACTGTGATATTATTTTTGCGGGTGGATATTTGGTGAGATCATTAGAGAAACAGGTGAATAATGTTTGGTACTAAATTTTGTGCTCTCTGTGGAGCTATTATACTCTATTTAAAAATTTTAGGCTACAGTCTCATCTTTTTAGAAATTCTTTCTTTTTTATTTGTTGCCTATTAAAAAGAGAGAGATTTACTAAAATGGTACCTACAATTTCTGTGAGCAACTGAAATTGAAGGCCATTTGGAAGAATCAGGACTTCAAGACGTCACAGGTCAATAAAAGGCCCATGTGGATAGCTTAAGACTGCATAATCTGCTCAGGAGATTCACCATAACGTTTCTTAATGCTGAATCTGAAATCTGTGGAAAATCAAACAGAGCCAGAGACCAGTCTCAAGTACAATTTATGGAAGCTTATATACAGTTAATTCCAGCTAATACCTGGAATCACTCAGAGATACTAGGAAGCCCTAGTTATGGTTCTTAATTTGACTAGAGCAGCAAAATAGGGGAAATCAAAGAGTGCATTTCTTCTGCTCTCTGCTTTTTTTCTACTGGTCCTTTGAATATATTAAAATCAACTGCAATTCTATGCATCTTTGCTTTTGTGTAGTATTTATTCTAGAAGAAGAAACAGTATATTGTCCTGGAATACAATGTACCAATACTGACTTATATCATTTAGTCATTTTGGAACACATTTCCTATGAAATAATACAAGATAAGCACATTACATAGTTATTTCTTATGCTTACAAAGGATTTAAAGTCATGAGAGTTTTCTTGTCTGGGATCAGGACCAAACTCTATGTCAACAAGTTTCCATAAGGGTTGTTGGATGCCTTCTTGTACATCCTAAATACTTGTTCTTTTTAAATACCAAGGAAACAAAATATTTTAAAACAATTTTCCTTTGAATGTGCTGCTGAAGAAAAGCATGAGAAAACGCTGAAAAGAAAAACTGAACTGTGGTGAAAGAGCCTCCCGTTGAATAAAATAGTTCATCAAGTCCAACAGTAGTAGAAAGTAAATGAAAATGTGACCTAATCAGCAGCAGAAAAAAACATAGACATTAAGGCTGTAAGAAATGCTTCTGTCAGATTTTTGGCATAGTTTTGCCCTTATATTATATGTTTAAATACTGTAGGTATGTTCTCAAAATAATAATAACAATAAAGCTGTAGTAGACATTAAAGCCATTCTTCTTGAAGAAGCAATAGAAGTTTAATGGAAACCCTCTGTTAAGATGCTTAGACTCAAGAGGCCATTGTTTCAGCTGGTTATTTTGATCTTTTTCTGTGATATTTTTAACAACAAATTCTTTGCAAAAATACTCTATTTAAATAATTTCTGAATTAGAATATCTGTATTTTCTCATTTTCAAAATTCGATCATGCTGTCCTTTCATTTACCTTCAACTGCTTATATGTTCTCTTATTCTCCAGAATAAGCTCTTCCCGGAACCGTTTGATATGTTATATTCAATGAAGTTTTACAGTAAAGTTTACCCATTAGTATAGTGTAGGAAGCTGAAGCCTGTCACTAATATATTGTAATAGTCAGGGATTTTCCCTCTGATTTTTAACACTTAGCTCTATCTTCTGCTCAGTAATATGTATATAAAGGTAGATTCAGACAGTAGTCAGTAATGCGATAAACTAAAAGTAAAAGCACTCACAAGCTTTTATTTTTTTTCTTTCCATTTGTGAGAAAAAAGATGCCTTAAGACACTTTTTTAGTTTGTATTTTCTTTTGCATAGGGGCCACCTCTATGCATAGCACTGAGATGTAGAGTACAGTCCTCTGAAACAAACATTAGCTAGCTCTGCTAGCAGCACAATTTAGTGGCTAGAACATTTAGCATGGTAAAATGTCAGAACATTTTCTTGCCTCACACAGGTTTTGCAGTGAGGCTGCTCCACACAAGAGAATTTAGTGCTGCCTTGACTGCTAGCAAAGCCAGGGCCTGCTAATGCAAAGCAGACGCTGAGTGGTTGCAGCAGTACAGCTGTACGGAGGCAGCAAATTGAACAGTGGATAAGAAGTAGACTTTGCCAAGGAAGAAATGCACCGAGACAATTTGACTCTAATTTATGGGCCTAAACAAGAAAAGGAATTGAATTCTTGACCAGCTTAAAGCATGTGATTAAATATTGTAACTTTGTCTGATTCTACCATAAAAGCAATGAATGTTCTGCCTAACACAGTATCAGTATCAGGCTTTTCATTGCATTTCTTGAGCAACAGTGTTTTCTCTATTTACAATTAGTCTCGAAAATAAAAAAAAGCTTGTATCTTTTTTATAAAACATTATCTACATTCTTGAATCCATAATAGAACTACCATTTCAGGATACAATTTTTAAGAGCAGACACTAATTTGACTGAAAAAATAATTTTCAAAGCAAAACTTGTTTAATAGATCATAAACAGCCTTAAATTACCATAATTCTATGTGGTGATATGGGAATTACACATGCCAGCCATCGTAACAGGGTTCAACACCAGGTTTCCACTAAATCAATAAGCTGAAAGTTGTTTTTTTAATAAGTTGAGATGTTGAAGCTCAAGCTGGGTGCTTTTGATAACAGACTACAAGCAAAGAAACTGCTGAGCAATTATGTTCTTAGCATCTAAGTTCCCCATCCCATCCTCAAGGGATAGGTTGGACCCATAGTAATATTAGGATCCAGGATCTCCTCGTTTTTTTACTTTCTTGATTTGTTGTTTGTTTTTGGGTTTTTTTTTTTTGTTTGTCTGTTTTATTTTGTTTTGTTTTACCAAGAGGTTGTTAAGTGGTCATCTTATATGATGCCACATCCTGTTAAGTTGGCTTTGGGTGATCCTGAGGTTAGCAGTTTGGCACGTTGAAATCTGGTTGCTGTGGATCCTATGCCACGATCTACAGGTTGTGTGTGCTCTAGTTATTACTACTGTTTAAGCTGTTAGCCTGAAGTTTTGACTAACTTTGTCTACAATAGTAGGTAGACTGTAAATTCTTTTAAAGTTCACTTGAGTAAATATGTAGCTGCAGAGCTCCCTCTAGCAGAGTTCTGTTATTCTCTGTCATTTCATCCGGCTTGTCCTCTGAAGAGCTTCTAGGACTGCTTTTTTCAGTTTTCCTAAAACACATGTATTGCTTCACACAGATGCTTCTTCATAAGTTAAGGCTAGATACTCTGGAGATCAAAGATATTTTGAAAGATATTTATACAATGTAGGAACATTGTTTTCATTGCAGACATAAGGGTTAACAAGGAATACTCTTGTCTTGAAAAGATACCTGAAAAGAACTTAAAAATACACAGTAACTTGTACTCTTCTGTGAATACGTCAAGTATGCTTAAAAAAGACAATTATGTTATCACAAAAAAAGAGAGATCACTCTTTTTCACTGTATATAAAATTAGAAATACTTAATGAGAATTTTGTAATTGATAAATTGGGAAGATGTCTCAGCTAATGATAACTGAGTTCAATATTTCTATGAAAGTTATATTTATACAAAACAGATTTAATTGAATTTCCACTTTTTACTAAATTGAAAATGCATTTATTTCACTGGGAACTTGACTGCAACACTCCTTAACTGATGGCTTTTGCTTTGTTAAAGGGAGTTTTTACTTATCTTCATTATATATGTGCCCTTCATGATTTTTATTTATTAAAAAATATTTTAAAAGATGCAATATGTTTTCTTACAATAACCATTTGCTTGCTGCTTTACTCATTTTTCTTAACCAAATAAATTAAATTAATAGCTAATGAAATCTTTTCTTAAAGACACAGGAAAAAGTCAAGTAAAAATGAACAGGATAATAAAAGATTTCAAGGTGACTTTCAACTGCTGTCACCCTGAAGCTCTGAGGAACAGAAAATGAGCAATCTCTTTAACATGTGACTGTCTCCATTGAGCTATTAAAACACACAACTTATATCTGAACTCAGTAAAACAAAAGGAGATGACTTTTTTCAAGGTCAAGCCCCAAGACACCTAGAACTTTAACATCTACTGCTGATCTATGATGGGCATATCGATTTGTCTAGAAATAATGACAGCAATTATTATTCTTAAATTAGATAAACAACTGATGTATATTAGTCCTACAATATCCAACCTACTGATTGACATTAGGAATTTCAAATTAATAATTTGAAAGATGGAAGTGAGAATAATTTCTCTAAAGAGAAACTTTTCTTTAGAAAAGAACATGCAGAAGTTTGACATAATATCCTAAATGCCTTAAAATAGTATGCCTTTGCAAAGCTCTCTAGTTTACTAAAGCAGGAACAAAACTTCAGCAGCCCTCAAGCT
>VZTB01010979.1:154955-165332 GCA_013397245.1 Thryothorus ludovicianus
TTTTTTTGTATATGGAAAATTTGTTGCTTTGTGTAAATGATGAAGGGTTTATGCAAGTTTACTTGCATGGAGGTGGTGGTCAAAAGGAAGAGCATCCCCAGCTACTGGTAGAAACAACTTCTGCCCAGCTTGGAGTCTGGCTTTTTCTGTGTTCTGCAGAACCTTGGTGTGTTCCAGACACATCAACAGGCACAGACCCATCTAGCAGCTTGCCTCCCTGCTGTGCAGAAGACGAAAGGGACAATGAAGCCCAGTGTATTTTTTGTGACATGCTTGTTGGTCTAGGAGTCAGAGGACCATCTTGTGGTGGGCAAAGGGTCAATTTTTGGCAGGCACTGGATGCTGTTCAGTGCTCCACTCGTTTAAAGCATCTGTCAATTTTCCCACAGGTCTCCATGCTTCAGAAGAGACTGAGGAGTGGGAGATCGTCTTCCCTGCACTATGGAGCCCGGGCCAGCAGGAGCCAACGGGTGGCAGTGGTGGTGGTGGGGGTTGCAATGTCGACCCCAGTAGTGGGAACCGAAGCAGCACTTTCAGTGCCCCAGTCACACCTAGCCCAGTGGCTGGCAGTTCCCGAGAGGTGCGTTCAGTCTCCTCCTCGGTGGATGGGCAGGTGCAGGCTGCAGGAGAGGCAGCAGAGGAAGAGGACACTGAGGACGAGTATGACTCTCAGGAGTTTTACCACTGGTCCCCCCAGCCCCAGGGGTCTGGTGCTGCCTCTCAGTTGCCAACACCACCATCCCCCCGCCCCCCACCTCCAGCAGAGGATGGAGATGAAGTGCTGCTGAGGATCCCAGCTTTTGCTCGGGAACTCTACCTGCTGCTCAAGAGGGACAGCCGCTTCCTGGCTCCTGGCTTTGCTGTGGAAGAGCGGCTTGGGGGTGAGGGCAAAAGTCCACCCAGTGCCACACAGTCACAACCTGAGAGAGCTTGTTACTACAGTGGTGCTGTCCTCCGCTACCCGGGCTCATTTGCCTCCTTCAGTACCTGTGGTGGACTGGTAAGATGAGCTTGCATGCATCTGGGATAGCGCCCAGGTCTCCATCCAAGTCTCTGCTTCATCTATTACTTTTCATTCCCATTCCTTTCCTAAGGTCTTCTGTATTTCATAGTGTCTTGGGTCCTACCCCTGTACCCAGCCTTGTTTTTTAACAATTTTCCTATTCATACTCATAACATTTCTCAAATCCTAATTCCGCCTTCAGCCTATACAACAGTGATATTATTTATCCCGTTTCTAGATACCTACATTTCTGGTTTTGGATTTCCATCTTCTTACACCATCATTTCTTAAACTTTTCTCCTCTCCATCTGTGATTTTTATCTTGCCTTCAATGAATTCTGTAATTAGATACCTCCATGCTCCCTCTCCTTTCTTTTCTCTGTCTCCTCATGTCTCTTGCAGTCCATCTGTAATCCATTTGTTATTCATTCTCATTCTGTATTCTAAAGTTATTTCCCTCATTTGTATTACCTTCCTTCTGCATCTTGGTTTTCAACCTTTTCTATTTCTGCCAGTGTTTTACCAGGGTCTCCTTTCTCCTTTTCATTATTCTTTTCCTTTCATCTCTTTAGACATTTTTCTCAGCTTCCTACACGTGGTACCTATAGTTACTTGAATTTGGGACTTCTTTCCTTTTAACTCCTCCATAGAAGAATGCAATGATTATGTTCTCAGCAGAAGTCTTAATACAGTCAGACCTTTTCAGTTGTTATTTCTTCTGTGGCATACTTCTCTTATTTAAAACAACCTCCCCCTGCTATTATTTCTGTTGCATCAATCATGATTTTTGCTGGATAAAGAGCAGGCTTGGGTACACTGACAACAGCAGTGATAAGCCAAAGAGCTGCAATCTCAAGGTAAGTGCAGGTGAATGGAAAGTGTAGAAAGAAAAAGATGTTTACCTCTGATGGTATAGAATGCTGGCAGAATCTGAAAAAACCCCAATTACTGCTACTGTTACTCTCATTTGGGGCCTTTATATAGCATTATAAATGCACATTCTTGCACTTTACAGAATTTAGAGTACAAAGAGTAATGATGTTAGAGAGGGTTAATATCCTCCATGATCCTGGGGTTTGGGTGTAAATCATCATAACCTCATGATAGATATTTTCTTGTATTGCTTTTTGAATTTGAACATCTAACTTTCTGTTATTGATTCATGAAGATATGCCCTTTTATTTGTATGGCCACTAAGTTACTTGAAACCAGGTAAAATATGGAAATTTTGACTGCTTGTTCATTTGTTTGTTTGAACTTATTAAAAAGTCAACACAAACTGAAAATAGTGGACTGACATATATTAATATGTTCTCCTGCACTACTGCAAAGTGCAACCTCCAAGTTTCACACAACTCTTAAGAAGCTGGCATCTAATTATTGATGTTTTTTCAGATTTTCAGAAGCATGGTCTTAGAATTAATTGTGGAGAAAAATATTGAAAGTCAGTTGATGGTGATTTGAAAATAATCAGGTGGAAGAGCTTTGTGTTCATGAAAAGCACTTGACTTCTGTGCTCCTCCTTATTTTGAGTTTTACTTCTTTCTGCATTGTGTTTGGGTAAAATTAGGTTAGAAAATCTTTGTAAAGAAATTGGTGGAAATAATTATCACCTTTTTATTATGTCTACTTGAAAGCCATGTACATCATTGCATGTCTGTAACACCTCTGATATATTATATAAATTGAAATTCACTTTTTGGATAGATCCCAGTCTCTTAAGAGCCCCATTAGTAATTTTTGATTCTGTTAGGCTTTATTAGGAGTAAAGTCTTTACTACAGCTTACTCCAAAGCCTTTGACCATCTAAACATGCATGTGCCCAGATCATGTTTCCCATCCAGAAAACTGCAGCTGAAACATAAAGTATTCTGTTCTGTGTATCTCAAATAAAATTGGCAACTGTTGTTGATGTTGACTGGTGTTGTCATGATCCTCAACTGCACTGTCTTGTTTGTGGTGAAATAGTTAAGCAGCTGTTCTTCCTGAGGGTGTTGCTGTGTCAAGCATAGTTAAAAAAATTGCACAGTGCTATTATGTCAAAGTTGTCATAACAAATCCTAAGCTATTTATCATTCTTTACTCAGTCATTGCTTGGGCTCTATTACATATGTAAGTTGCTGTGTTTCCAAGAGTATTTGAAAAAACATCCTAACATGCGTTGGATATTCCTGTTTCATCTAGGTCTGACCCTGCAAATAGAGCCAAGCTGTATTTCAAACTACATTTTCTTTTTGTTTTCATATGTAAAATAACATTGAAACTTGTCTCCACAGAAGTTTTATTGTCATTACTGTAATTAGAATTAATTTTTTATTTTAAATATAAAGACATCTCAGAGAAAATAGGAATGTCTTAGATATATTTTCATTTCAAAGCCTTTCAGACCTTGGGGTAGGTTTAGTAAGCACATACACTTAGGAAAGCCAAATGTGGGCTAATATGCATCTTAGATTACACCATTCTACTCTTCAGAAATAGCCTTTTAGTGAGTCTCTTTGCTGACCAAAGGAGTTAGGTGTAGTCTGACAGACAATAGTGGTTATGCCATGTGGGAGAAAGGGTGAAGAGGTGTAGTGGTTTGATCATCATATACTGGGAAACGTCATACCTGACAGTACAGATCTATGGCTGTTGCTGTAGGACTAGTTTTGTCAAAAGGTCAATAAATCTTTTTTTAATAGGTCAGTCATGTTCAAAAAATTAAAGAGATTGCTTAGGTGAAGTTGTTGTACCATCCACAAAGGATGCTGATATTGGTTCCAGTTTCTCAAGGCACAGAGACCTGACGTGCCAGTGATATGCAGGAAATAGGGAAAAAAAAAATCTGTGTAATAATCAACTTCTGTACAAAGAAAGAAGAATATTACTGCAGATGTTAGGAACCTTATTCCTCTGAAGCTGAAATTTAGATGCTTTTTGAATATTTCACTGGTTGAATTCGTGTAAAGGACCTAAAACACAGGACAACATTAAAGCTTCCCCATATCATTTCACAGTTCTTGAGAGCTGTTTTTTTTCTTAAACTGCTCATCAAGAACCAGTACGGAGGGGTAATAATAATGAAGCTGCTAACATATCATGAAACTCATGCCAAAATTCAAGCAAGAAGTGAAAGCTGTACTTCTAGGTAATTACTAACCAAATTCTAACTGAAAGCAGTCAGAATTGTGTTCAGTCAGCCACTTAATCTTGACAAATGAAACATAACTCAGTGGTAATTTTCTAATGAATCTAAAGATTGAAGATATGCAATGACTATGTAGAAACTTTTTCATGGTCACCTTGGTACAATCTCAGAGCTCATGATCAGTGGTGACAGTCCTCTCCAGCTCCTTGGTTAAACACTTGTGGATGCTTACAACTCTTTGAAACTCAGTGGGGTTTACTCTGAGTATATTTTGGGATTCTGAACTGGTGCTCTGGGAAGATGAATAAGGAGGGTTTCCAAAGATTCTCCCATCTGTACCGTGACTGTCTACTTCTTGTTCATGGTTAGCCAAATACCAGGATGTAAACAGTCCTGCTGATGCCAGTGAGACTTCTTTTCTGAAACCGATGAATTGCAGAGCTGGACCATTAAATATTTAAGTGATTGTTTCTTCTCTTTTCTTGTGTTCTAACATAATATTTGAAATAAGAAAAGAATTGTGTCAAAGGCTATTGAACAGTTTTATTTGTGGCTGGATATGTATATATATGGTAATTTTTTATAGCATGCTGTCAGGGAAATTTACTGTGGACTTAGAAATAAGAAATCAGACTGTCAGTTCTTTATCTACTGTTGGAATGAAAGTTGAAGTAGCCTCACTGCTTTTCCTACAGAGTGCTGTAAACATCGAACGTATGTGCTTTATCCCCTACTAATTTCATTTCAAAAAGACAGGTGTTACTATAATTTTTTCTCAGTGATGAATTCCTTACGTAGTATTCTATGGCTGTGTACTGACATGCAGGGATTTCTCCAATGCTTCTTCTTTTGACTGAAGCAGTCTTCAATAAATAGAGAGCAGCTATTTCTATTTAGGCTGAGAAAGGATAAAAATGGCTTTTTATTTCTAAAGCAATGGGGTACATTTAGACTTCCAGTAAGTGCAAACAGGAGCAAATGTAGACAGAGAGAATGGACAGAGCAATGCATCTTCTTGCAGCTGTGCTGTTCATCTCAACATCTTGCGGGTTGTCTAGCAGAACATCTCTGGAGCTCTGCTTAAGAAGACAACATTGACNGTGAATCAGGCAATAGCATATTTATAGTACAGTATATGTAAAGTATTATTTGCAATTAAAAGTAACGTTCATTTTTACAGTGACTTGAGTTGGAACACGTCTTAGGATATCTCCAATCCAGGGAAGAGCTCTCTCTACAGAAGTGTGTGGTGATTATATTAGGCCTCATTGCCAGTAACAAGCAGGTATTTAAATGTCTGATTGATAGTTTATAGACAAGTACTCCATCGAAATAGCACTACCCAAAGCAATGCTGCCAGCATCAGCAAAAGAATAGATAACAGTTATTCTATGCTATGCATTATGTGCCAAGTATTCGAGAACAGCATTTCAGTGAAAATTTCTTATTGTAATGTCCTACTTTCACAATAAAACAAGTAAATAAGGATGTAAAAAATGTACGTGCCTTTACTGGCTAATGGAAGGGTTGTATGGTGTTTCAGTAAGATTTGAAAATTACCTGAAGCAGCTCTACAGGACTTTTTTTATTTCTGACACAAAGTTTGTGAAGATTAGATTTGAGGATTACTGTTATTAACTACTAGTAATTGAATGACACATGATGGTTTAAAAATATTTTAGATTTCTTAGGATATTCTAATTTCACACGTCTCTTACTTTCAGGACACTAGAGCAACTAGAAAACTGGAGTTATTATTTTGTACCTCTTCACTGAAGATCATCTAACTTTGTAGCTTGTTTCAGAACAAGCAGAGTGAAATTGGAATGAACAATAGTAAAATCCATTAAGAAGTTTATATTTTCCTTTAATTCTGTACATAATCACTTTTGGGGATAGGATTCAGCCTAAGAAAAGGCTGAGTCTGTGTTTTGATGTCTTTCTTCCTTGACAGGGATTTAACCACAGTGTTTCAACATTTTTATATGGGAAAATCCCAGTGAATATAGTTTTTAGTTACACTTCCTTGTGATTCTTGCAATGAGAGTAGTGCCTGATATGGCAAGTGTGTTTGAATTTTTGAACAGCTCAAACAGTTTTGTAGAGCTGTACTGAACTTTTGGTTGCACAGCTTTCAGTGGCAGTGCAGTACTTAACCTGCTGGAACTCCTTTCCTGGCATAAGATCTGATGGATGGAGGATGAATAGGCTGTTTGCATGTGGTGTGAGTAATGAGTCTGTTTGCTGTGCAGTGGACATGTAAGCTAAAATCTTGCTTATGTGAGTATCCCTGCTTTTGTCTGCCTCTGGGAGCGGGTGTTCAGAACAACTCGTGCATTTGGGCTTCATACATTGCCCTGGGAAGCTGTGCTATTACAGGATGTGAGCTCCTGCTCTAAGGCTCTCAGACTTAAATAGACTTCTCGCTTCAATCAGACGCAAATGCAACTACCCCATTACACATCCTGAATCATACAGTACCAACGTGCATGCTGAAATGGGTTAAATACCCAGCCTTTTGTCAAACAAATACAGTGCCCCTTCCTCCCCACCTCAGTGACCCTTGCAGTTACACATCCGTATTGAGTAACTTCCACACCAGATGGTTTCCAAAAGAAATGTGAGACAATTACAGCTTCTTTTATGCTGATAGCAAGCATTAGAAAACAGAGATCACCAACAATTTTTCATAAAAGAGTAAAGAAAAGAGAATGTTCAGAATCTTTATGGTCCATATGATACATACATGCTAAAGTTTGACATTGAAGAAGGAGGATTATAAAATTGAATAGGATTATCCTTACAGGCTGCCAGCGTAAAATTAAGTACACACTCTCTCCTATTCACCCAGCTTCCTGGGATCCTCAAATGAAGGGAGAACAAATAGAACCAGTCTGCCTACTGTTTCATTATGACTTTGTTAGAGAAAGGAAACTTTACTGAGAGGGACAGAAATAAATCTAGGAATGAGGGTACTCTATGAGTACCCCATACTGAGAATTCACAGGTTCAACCAGATTTGCTTTGTTGACTTTAAAGTGTGCTTTATTTGTGTTTTAAAAATATGTAAGTGGGCAGTATAAAATTTTTGAGCAGTATAAATTGGTGAGTGAGGTAGGGCATGAGTGGCAATGTTAGAACTGAAAGCAGCTTTTCTCTGTTACGAAAGTGTTATGAGTCTTTTCTCCTCAGAAAAAAACCCAAGAATTCCTGGGAAAATAAAGCATTGGACAAAAAATTACTGCTTTCTACCTTCGCATAATGAGATGTGATAGTGCTCTTGGACAAATGAAGTCTTTCAATGTCTGTGTTGAAACTCTTCTGGGTTGTTCCTCCTAGGTTTACGTGACAGTGGAAGGTAGAAAAGAGGAGGGCAGCCAGCCCTGTAGGAAGTCTGGTTTCCAACAGGACAAAACAAGTTGTTTACATGAGGTTACTGTGGCATGCTTAGACAGAGGCACATCTGCCACATTTTGCCTCCAGCTAAAGCTTTGCTGTAGTGTTTGTAATCTCTCTCATATTTGAATCTCTTTATGAAAATGTCACATCGAAAATCTAATGAAGCACAGCTCAGCACACGGTAGAGAAGCCTAAGAAAATGGAAATGGAGGAAGTGATTGTGGCCAGTTGAAATAACTAGCATGTATTTAAAAACAAAACACTATTAATGCTATTAACAAACTTGCTGAACAGGGAGTTAATTATAAACAGAACTATTAAATCTGAATTGTGGGGTGGGCCTTCTTTCTTTCTTTCTTTCTTTCTTTCTTTCTTTCTTTCTTTCTTTCTTTCTTTCTTTCTTTCTTTCTTTCTTTCTTTCTTTCTTTCTTTCTTTCTTTCTTTCTTTCTTTCTTAGTACTGGAGATTGCATCCCCTTAAAAGTTTTATTACTGTCATTACGTGCCATAAACCAACAAAGATCTGCTTAAAGATAAAGTAATAAATTCTGTTTCCGTTTTCCCTCCTGGGTTCTGATGCTTCAGTCTTTTGCTATTCTTTGTCTTTCTGGATGTAGCATTTTTTGGTTAGATTTTTGTTTTGTGTATCTGAGAAGTCTTCCTAATTAATAAGAAGGGTAAGTCTTCTAAACATAGGAATAATATTGTTAATGTAAAGCTGAAAGATTTAGAATATAGTGATCTCCATTTCTTTTAATATTAAACACTGTTGCATGATATGTGAGATTTTGGATCGCTATGCCTCAGACCAATGATTCCTTTCCTGTAAGACATGTCTTACAATCATGCAGGTGCACTATCCTGTGACAGGTTTGATTTGTGATTCCAATCCTGATTATAATAGCCTGCTTTCTTCCTAAAGTGCTTAGTTTCAGTACAAATAGTTCCTTTGCAATATATTTCTGAGTGATGATTTAAAATGAGAAATACACTGTCTTCAGAATGGCTTTATTAAAAAAAAAATTGAGATTGCTATGCATCACATGAGATCTCTATCTATTGTTATTAACGTATAAAATTATCAAGGTTTTTCAAGACAGAGAAGTGAGATGGTAAATCAGAAATCAGGGTAATTCAATTAATTAAATTAGTAAATTAGTGACATTTTGGCCTCCTAATTTGATACTAACTACTTTAAAAAGAAAAGGCAGAGCACTGAGTATCTTCCAGCGACAACTGCTAACATTAGTGAAACCAACATTTTCTTCAGAACATGTATGCCTGGCTTATATATCTTATGTATCTGCCAATGAATAGCAAATGAACCAGAGTTTTTAAAAGAACCAAATGTTCTTCATGTTCCAACTCTTGTAATATTATGTTAAAAGGTCTGTTCTTTGTCTTTCTTTTTAAGATGTTTTCTTGCAGGAGTGGAGATTATTTTTGTTGTTAATGATGGGTTGTGACAGGGGAAAAAAGACCAGCATCCGTGATCTCCATGCTAAATAAAATAAAAATATGGGGAGCTGGGAAATAGGAGGAAAAATACAAGAGAAAGCATTAGGTATGCAAGCTGTGGAATTGATGGAAGGTGAGAATATTCAAGGAGAAGTCTGTGAAAACCAATGGTCATGTAGAAGTAGTATTCAAAGGGTGAACACACCTCTTTGCTATGTGATGCGGAGAACAACCCCAGTAGAAAGGAGTGAGACAAACAGATTTGGATTTATGGCAGAATGAGGTATTTGCTGAAGTTTTTGTGTGGAGTGTGTGTGTCTTTCCTTGGTTTACTCAGATCTCTCAGGTGACTTCAGGGACATAGCAGGAGGGCTGGTTGGTTTCTCCTTGCAGAATCAAGTGGAAACAGCATGAAATACAACAAGCATGTGCATGAGCATCTGTATTATATTGCAGATCCAGACAGTAGTTGGTCAAATTTTTATAAACCAATAGCCCAAAACATCTATATTAGTTTTAAGATCAGATGTGCATCTGCAATGCATTAACAGCTCGGTTAACCTTTTGCTGTTAACATGTCATTGCCTGGAAAATCTGGTCTTCTTGTTTATTTTTATTGCTTCTCATATGCCATCATAAATAAGCAATAAGTATTATTTGGAAATGAAACAATGAAGAATATTTCTAGTGTTAATTTCAGAACATTTTATTTAGAATGAGAAATCAGTCTCCTAACATTAGCTGCTAATAATACATACATCTGCACATAAGTGAATAGAAGTAAAATTTTTTTGGAAGCCTGTGCTGTTGAATGTTTTTCTTGGGTCTACCAGTACTTCAGTCAGAATTATTTTCTGAATGAGTTTTGCATCCAAAAATGTAGAAATGTGCCCAAAACTGACTTGTGAAGTGATTTAGTTTCTGTGTGATTATCTTCCAACAATTGCATATGCGTGTTTTATGATCTCAGCTGTGCTACCTTATGTTCTCATTAGATGTCAGAAGTTTAACTGGGTCAAGTCAGGGCAAACTTATTTAGATAGCGGCAAATTGAGGAAAATACAGATATTTCTGCACATGATATTAATTCATCTGGGGACAACTTTTTATGCTTTAGCAGAAAGTAAACTTCTTGTTATGTCCCTCTGCGCTTCAGGAGATGCTGGGTGGGAGAAATGCCCAAGATACAGCCATTATAGTAATGCCATCTTTTGTATTAAATGTTAAACTGTGCTTCAGATGTGCTTACAATTTGGAGTGCTCTTTTTTCTTTTTTTTTCTTTTTTTTTTTTCTTCTTGTTTATTTGCCTTTTTGTTGTGGTTGGTTGGGTGTTTTTTTTTTTTTTTTTTTTTTTTTTATCCTGGAAATTGGGTTATAAACCTATTGA
>VZTB01010979.1:178587-192226 GCA_013397245.1 Thryothorus ludovicianus
AAGGAAAAGGAGCAGACAAACCCCCAGATACTTATGTGTTCATGTGTAATGTTAATGATGATCTTTCGACTTCTGTTCAGCATTCCTTTGCTACTGTAACTGATTGAAAAATAAAATGTGTGTATTCACATTTATTTCATGTGATTATGCAGAAAGATTGTTGGCTTTTTTTTTCTTTTTAAAATATTGGTTTTGAATGAAATTGTGTTTTGTACCACTCAAATTTTTTAAATTTTGTTTTCTTCCTTGGGTCAGAATATTTTTTGATGGTTTTTTCATCTGTCAGACAGGATATCCAATGTGATATGGCACCTACATGATTCCAGAAGAAACAAAATTACTTTCTATTTCTCTATATTGGTGCTACATAGAAACATACGGAAGAGCTCTCTGTTTCTCTTAGCCAGATATATCATGTTGTTTTGTTTCTGCAGGAAAACAGTGTAATAGAGTTCTAAGCTTAGAGAATGAGGAAATTAACTGTCAGTCTTGCTGATGTGAGGAAAAAAAACCCACCCCCACAAAATTTTGCTGTCTCCAGCTTTACTCTTGATAGGAACTTGTGTGTATTGGCAGCTTAACAGTTTGAGCTGAGTTTTATTTGTGTGGTATTTATATAAATATGTTTTAAAGTATATTTTTTTTAGATTTGACTACACACTTGTAATATTAGATGTGCATCTGGTGTGTTAACTTTTCATGTGTGTTTGTGTGTATAAATACGTTAGGATAGGGGAAAAGTTAACAATCTAAATGGCTGTATTCAAATATTTTTCTGGTGTAACTTCTGGAAACCAAGGAGGGATTTCTGCCTTTTTAAAATAGTTTTGGGTTCTTTCAGTTTGAAAAAAAAAAGAGTAAAGACAATGCCACAAGATTTCATTTTCATCCTCACATTTGTTCAGGATGTATTCATATGCCTTACATTGTTCATGTTACTTCATTAAATGTAGTTATCTAAAAATGTGACAATAATAAATAATAAAACTGGTGTATAGACTTTTCTGTAAATTTCTATAAATGACCCCCTGAGTCTCCCAAAGTAAACTTTTAACATTCCATATCTTTTACTGTGCATGTGCTACTGGCATGTAGCCACCCACCCACCCAGATTTAACTAAAATAAATGAAATTTATTCTAGTTCACTTCAGTAGAAAACTTGTAAAATACAAAGGTACTCACTTTGCTCATAAGGTTACTAAAACAGTGTTTTCTTAAATGGAGTGTTGTGGGTTTTTTTTCTCCTGCAGGACTGTGCACAACTTAATATAATTCTTACCTTATATGTTCTTTTTGTTTTCCTTTGCAGATGGGTTTTATACAGATTAATGAGGACTTCATATTTATTGAGCCACTCAATCGCACTTTGACTGTAACAGGACATGCACACAGGGTGTACAGACGAAAAAGATCCATAGAGGAGAAAATTTCTGAAAAGCCATCTTCTCAGAATCAGTACTGTGGTGTTGTTACAGGTAATATAAAAATCACACTGAAAAGTTGTAATGTAGCAAGTATATTTTAAAGAAAAGTAGATAGTATTTACAAAGAGGCATAGCTGATTATTCTAGGAGGGACTCTGATGTGGCATGCTGAGGCTGCTGTCTCACTTGTTGGGAGAGGGAATTGTCCATTAGGACAATTGGTTAGATGCTGCATCTTAATATGCATTTGTATTTGAAAGTAGAAATCTTTAGGGCATTTTTTAATTTCAACTTAATAATTAAAATCTATATCTTGTCCCTCTCTGTCATCAGAGCTGCTTAATCACTATGTGCAATGCTCATACTTAATCTTCTGTTTTAAAAAATGTTAGAGTTCTTCCTGTTTTTTTTTTCTTTTTTGTGTTGAACTTACAAATTTGTCTATATCGAAGTGGTTTTTATAAGTGTTCTTGTTCTATGTTCCTGTTCATACAATTAGAAGAAGTGTATGAAACAATCCTAATGCATCTTCCTCAATGGCAGGTAGAACAAGTTGTAGAATTAGAAGGGTTTCAGCAGAAGTTTGGCACATAGTGACGGACTTCACAGTTTTCAGTGGAGAAGGGAAAAATTACTTTTGTGAAAGATGATGTTTTGTTTTTTTTTTCTGTTTCATCATCAGTTGTCATTCTTCTAAGGATAGAGGACATTTCAGTCTTTTGACCTCAGCATGAGCTAAGAGTCTAATGTTGTTGAGAGAAATTATTTTTCCTCCTAGGAAATAAACCAGAATGAGTGCATATTTTTAGGCTTGTTTTTCATGTGAGAGATCCTGACAAAATGAAAAGAAAATGGCAGAAGTGCACTGAAATGGTTAGAAGGCTGGATTATATGACATTTGGGATGAGACAGAAGGAACTAAGTTATTTCAAGCAGGTAAGGAAAGATAAAGGAAGGATGCAGCTGCAGTTGTCTGGAGCCTAAGGGTCTGCAGAGGAAAGATGAAGCCAGACATTCCTTAGAGGTATGCTGTGACAGACAATAGTTGTAACTTGTGTTCAAGGAAATTTCAATTTTCATAAGGAAAATAAAATCTCTGCAAGAATGCTTACTGGAAAGCATTGGAAGAGGTTGGCTAGAGAGGCTGTTGAGTCCACATTCTCAGGTATTTATAAAGTACGTTTAGAAATGGCTCTGAGAGAGTTGATCATACTCTGACATTTAGTCTGACATGAGCAGGAGATTGGACTAGCTGCCCTCTGGAGATCATTTTCAGCCTAAACTTTTCCATGGCTGTCTGATCCTTCTTGAACATTTATACTGCTCCATCCACTTTATATAGTTTCAGAATAAATGTGACAGCTTTTGTGGTGGGATTTTTTTTCCATTCTGGAATTATTGTTTTTATAGTTAGGCATCCATCCACAGTTTGAAATCAAAGATAAATTAACAAAGCAAGGCTCTTTTTGCAGTGAGATTAAATAAATGACACATAGCTTCCTCCAGCTGGCTCTGCATTACTCTTCTAGGCATTGTATTACATTGACACTGCTTGTTTGAAAGTTAAATTTTCTGAATTAACAAAAGTTGTTCACATTAATTAAAGCTGTTTATTCTTCCCTATTAGAGAAAAGTGAGTTAGGGTATGCATGCCTGCATTTGTATGGGAGTGAGAAAGAAAAAATGAAAAGTATGCATGGTGTATGCACAGCAAAAAGGGGGGAGAAGTATCTGAAAGTATCTGAAAGTAGCAAGCCGTGATGGGCATGAAAATGAGTAAAGATGGAAACTTGTCTGTAAGGATATTATCCTTCTGTGATATTCATTATCAAGTATCCTTTCACTTTCTCTTATGCTCTAAAATGTGAAAGTCAGTTTATTTTTTAGTAATAATCTTACCCTCAAAGCTCTTTTTTGTTACAAATAATCTATCAACAGAGAATATCTATTTAAAGGAAGTTTCATTATATCCACCACTAGCTTTAAAAATTCAAAATAGTTTAAGCTGTGCATAACTTAGTAGCATCTTCTGACACAAGGTTATTGACAGGGAGTATGAATAACTGCACTTTCTAATCATTGTAGCTGTTCTAGCAAGACCAATCCCTCACTCCACTGCTACAGGTTATTTTACTAAGAGGGAGTGCAGTAAGTTATGTGCTTAAAAACTCTGTTTATGCTGAGAGCAACGTGTTGGTGTGAAATGAAAGTATCCATGCTACAGACAAATGCTACACACATGCATGTTTACACACATGGTACACCCTTAAATGTGAATAGAAGCATGATAAATAAGCCTTTACATGAGTATTTCAGAATTCTAAGTCAAATAATAAGCTAACTAGATTAATTAAACAAAATTAAAGCAGATGTATAGGTGGGGCTCTGAGATAGTCTCAGCTGCCTTTGGCAAAGATGTAATTTTGTGACATAGACCAACTATAACCTTGGTAATACAGCCATATCTTGCTTCCACAGTGCTTGTGTGTCAGAATAGAGACAGGTATTTCTGTTGCTGGTTTTCATCCAAATTGATCTCAAAGGCTGGCTACCTATCAAGCAAATGTGTATCGCCTGTGATGAATTGTAATTATCAGAAGGAATGAATGTGCTGGAGGTGTTGAAGGATCACTATTGGGAATAATAGCTTTTCATGGAGAACTAGCAGAGGCAATCAAAGAAGGTATTGTTTGTTGTCTGTTACGATTGACGGCTGAATGGAAAGTTGCTACACAGCCAACCTTGTTTGGAGAGAACAAAGAACTTGTTTTTGTGAATGGGGTAGTTTTCTTATTAATTGGATGAGGGAGAGAATCATACTGAGAGAAGTGGATGCTTTCTTGATTGTTGACAGTCTGCAGGTATATCTTTTTGTTGATAGTGTGTCTGATTTATTTACTTATATGAGCCAGTTACACATACACAAACCTTACACTCCACACCTTCCTTTAGCACATGGCCCATGAAACTTTTAAAAGAAACCAGTGCAGAAGTGTGTTACAGAAAAAATGTGAGAGAAGCAGTTGTAATTGGAGTAAAAGTCCATGTTGGGAAGTTAAGGTTTTTTCTTCTACCTACTCTGGAGCACTTGCTCAAAACTGAGTTGTTGTACAGTGAACTGAACTCATGGTCAAGGCATGGAGTGCGTTGGGAAAAACCCAGGGTACAGGAAATGTTAATTTTGAATCCACTCAGAATTAGTGAGATTGAAAGACTCTTGCTTCTTAGTTCTGGCAACAAACAATGTCCTGTTGTGAGATATAAGTGTGCTTTTCCTCTTAGAATGATGTAATATTGCAGAAAAAAGCCAGCTAAGTTTCACTGGATCAAAAGCAGAAGGTTTGCTTTATGGGATGTAGACTGGGCAGTCAGCTAGGAGAGCTGTGTTGATTCTTGCTCTACAGCCTGTTTCTATGTGACAGTCGTGCATTAAAATATGTAAACAATCTTGGTCATGGATATATGAAATTGTAGAAGATGGAGACTGGTGCTACTTGAGATATTTGTTTCTACTCCTTGGGTCAGAAAAAAGTTGTCACTCTGTAGGAAAGTACTTAAATCCCTATTCAAATTATAGTGGAGGTACAGCTCATAGTTTCTTGAGCTTCTGAATATTCCCTACATAGGCAGAATACTGCAATTTCCATATGACTAGGTTACCCTCTGGGGAGTGATGATTCCTCTGTATGAATGTGCATATACTCAGGAAATGATTTTGTGCCTGAGGACTTGAAGGTGTCCAGGAGTCCTGTAGTCACAGCCTCTTGTTAATGTTGGCTCAGATACTTTATGTAACCTGTGATTATAGTAGCTGAATTTTAATCTCTCTTTAAATTTCTTTTTAGGATGGGGTTATTGCTTTGTTAGCATTTCTGCTTGTTTTCTCTTAATTGACTATTTTATGTCAAATGTACTTGCTGCAATATTTTTAGCCTTCTTGTTGAAGTAATGCAGCATTCCTAGCTTTCCTTTCAGTCAACTGAGTTTAAGTAAACTATGGATATGGAATCTCCTTATTTTTCCTGCACAAACAGAAGTCCTATTGCCCAGAACCCTTCCGTAGAATTTTTTTTTTTAATTTTGGCAGTGTAATTACATTTCTAAGATGAATTTATGCATCTTTAACCTGTCTTTTCTCTTGTTAGCACATGCATTATTGATGTACCTGGGATTTTTTGCAGCAGTTATCTATTATATACCTTGCCTACAATAATAACCAGTTTTTTGGTTTTTTTACTTATTTATGAGTATGTAAGTAAGAGTTTTTGCCTAAAGCCTGTTTCACTTGTTAACTGGCAGCAGTTGTGGCAGTTACTTGAATACCAGTAGTACCAAAATTACTAATTACGTTTATTTAAAGTTCTTAGGAAAGAGCTACAATTTTCAGATAAATGAGGTCTCGTGATGGGGATTTCTGCCAGCAATTTGGAAAAGGTTGGCTGGCCAAGAACAGATTGTCCATTGGTTTGTTAATGGGAGAGAGATATCTAAGGCAGATGATGGGCAGACAGCTTGTCTACAGAGCTGTGTAGTCTTCTCATCCGCTACAATCCCAAAAGACAGAGGTTTCAACAGTTTATGGGATGACAGTGTTCTTAGTGTTTAGCACAATGATGTACTTTATTGTGGACTGTCAGTTCTGAATAGAAATGCCCTGCTAACTATAACTTTTAGAGAGATGTGTTAAGAGAATTCTCTGGACATGCTAAGATGAAATTTAAAGTTTTCAATCACTAGCTGCTGTCTTTTACAAAGAAGTGAACAGTGAATACACTGTTGCTGGAAACTGCACTGTACCTAGGAGGAAGGCAGATTGACCAGGTGGGTCGTAGGAGATGTTTTTTAACCCACAGGAGTTTACTTTTTAAACTTAGACCTATAGCTTACTCTTGCAGCATTAGATGTTTGTATGGTAAGCCATAGTTTTATAGCTTTATAAGAGGCGTTTTTTTTGGCACAAATACTAACACTTAATTAGAAATTATCCTCAAAAGAGTGATGAAAACACACAATGTTTTATAAACTAGGCTGTAGATCCACAGTTAGCAAACACGAGTAAGGCTGGGGTGTAGCAGAAGTTATAAGGCTAAGCAGGTATTTGAAGGATCAAAAAAAGAGACTTTATTTTTAAATAGCCTGAATTTATAAGCTATTTCTACTTCTAGGTCATCAAACACCAAACATTTATTTCTGGAGAACACATACTTTTTTCTTTTAATAAATGTGTTAGTAAGTCTTACACTGTCACCAGTTGTAGAGGGATCAGTAACACCTTCTTAGATGCAGTGGGATTGACTGAATTGTTCACATATATAATCTTTTATGAATGATACAGATGAGGATAGACAACATTTTTTTAAGCGTGCATATTTTATACGTTACATTGAAAAATAGGTATCTACATTATATTTACATAAAATCTATATTACACATTTAAATAATAGATCACTCTTTCACTGATATTTTATATTTTAAATTTAATTTATGACTTAATTGACTTTGTGAGTTCATTTTTAGCATTGTCCTGAAGAGTGACTTATTTTTTGGAGAGTGGTCATGTATTATAAAATACACAGCAGGGACTTTGCTATTAGAGATGAGATTGGCAATTGCAAAACATTTCCTCAAAATTTCTGAATATTTGATTGTTTTCAGAACATGACTGTCACCCCAAACATCACATTTCTAGGTAAATAGAGAGCCTGATATTTCATTGTGGATGCTGGAAAAAACTTCACCTGTTTTCAATGAGATCAGTCCCAGAAGTTTTACATCCTCTCAAGAGGATCTAACAAAATTTGACTACTACAACAAGGATTATAATTTTGCATTTTGTAATTTTCTTTTCAATTAGATTATATAAAATGGAATTTCTAACTGTTGTATGCAAATCTGACCATCTTCTGGCTTGAACAGTTTCTGTGTAATAGGGCAGGGGAGTTTCCTATGTATTGTATTAGTAATGGGGATTTTATTGGGTTTTTGGAAGGGAAACTTAAAATTAATGCCATTAATAACCTCAACCTTACCATAAACATAACTTGTTTTCAGTTTGTAGCTTTCTGTAGGCTTGGAGGCTTGTTTCCAGGATTTGGTTTTGTTCTTTTGCTTCAGCTGCTTATAATGACAGCAGCACTGATTTTGAAGTCATGTTAGTAAAAAGGCACTTTTTTGAACAAACCTACGTCATTCTCTGTCGTTCATCTGAAATATTTTTTCTTCTTCACAAATCATAGAATTGTTGCACATATTTACTGAATATATGATTTTGTGGTGAATCTGTATTGGTTGTCTTGTGTGCTAAGATATAATTACAACAAGATATTTTCTCTGTGATTGATGAAGATAGACAAAAATTCTGCAATGTCACTGAGACTGTTTTTTCTTCAGACCCAATATGAGTTGAAGTTTTCTCCCACAAAACAAAGTAAGAGACACATATTCTTTTTATAACCCTGTTAGTTGAAAGGATGCAAATAATATTTCTGACTTTATTTGAAAAGATGGATACAATTTCTGTTTTCTTGGTATGAGCTAACATTAATACATAGTATGAGCCTTAGCATTGGAAGTGGCAAATATGCATCATGTGTTAAAGTCCATAGCTATTAGTTTCCATATAATGAGAGTTGTAACATAACCAAGGGTAACAAATCCTAAAAAGCTCTGCAGGGGTAGTTTAAAGGATGGGTTTCTCAAGCACTGTTTTGGTTTACAGATAAAAGAAAATCCAAGACTCAAAAAGTGTCAGAAAGTGGAAGAGGAAAGCGATACTCTTACAAGCTACCTCAGGAGTACAACATAGAAACTGTTGTGGTGGCAGATCCAGCCATGGTTTCGTATCATGGAACAGATGCTGCCAGAAGATTTATTCTAACCATCTTAAACATGGTAGGAAATTTAAAACCAATTCTGATGTTTTGCCAACAATGCATGTACCGCAGGCTGATTTTATTGCCCATTCTAATGATTCTGACTGAACACCTGTAAGGCACAGTCAGAGTAGTAACATCAGAAGACTATCAAGACTTAGTCCATATGTTTTGCAGCAAAGAACCATGGTGCTGCAGACTTGTCTACACTGTCTGGTCATACATCTTGGGGAAACCAGGAATTGAGAGAACAAGATGACTTTTTGGTTAGAAGCCCATGGTGTTGTTGGAAAAGTTGGGATATTGGATAGTTTCTGGTGACCTGTGCTTGTTATGAAGACATGACATTATTATGGAAAAGGATTGTGTGATCAGTGGTGCTGGAAAAAAAGAAAGAGTAATGAACTTGGACAATTATATTCCCTTTCGGTTCTGTCTGGAGCTGTAGTGCAATCCTTTGGTGCATAAAGCACTGAAAAATAGCATCAGTCATACACAAGGAAAGATTGTTCTAAAGAAGGAGCGTAATTAGAAAAATTAATGTAAGATTTAACTATTCTGAGTGATAGGAAGTATTAGTTAGATATTGGGTCAGACCACTTGGGCCAATATAATGGATTTAATGGAATAGAAATTTTCATTTGACCAGTATTAAATACCTGTGTGTAAATATTTGGAGAAACATGCCACAGTTTATAAAGTGATCATGTCTATTGAGAAGAAAAGGTCCTTTATTTATGGTCCCAGAGGGATTATTGCCTAAGCTCTGTTTTCACTTCAAAACACAAAGTACATTATCTTAATATTCTGTTCAGATTATAGAAAATAAAAGCTGTCATAGTAGAACATGAGAGCTTTTGAGGTTCTTTGGGCTTCTGTTATTTTTTGTGTACATGAAATACAAGTTCTTACTTTTATTTGTTGTGTTTTTTTTCCCTCTTAGGTTTTTAATCTTTTCCAACACAAGAGTCTAGGATTACAAGTAAACCTTCGAGTGACTAAACTTGTCCTTCTTCATGAGACTCCAGTAGGTGTTTGTGACATTTGTCTTAGCTAACCTGTAGAGGGTAATGCTACTTAACTTGCTGCTCCACAAAAGCTTGCAATATTCATGAACTTTAATGGCTAAAAAATTTCCTTGGTTAACTTTTGTATACTATTTAGTGATTTGCACTGATGGGTAGCCCAAGTAAAGATTAATCTTCTCTTAATTTATGTGCTGAATGTATTGAGAATTTTCTGTGCTTCCAATTAAAAGTCAATCAAAGCTTCCATGTGGAAATCATGTAGGTCTTAGCAAAATCTGCTTCTGCTCTGCTTGTTGCGCATTTACATTTTTCAACAGAAAAATAATCTCCTTTAAGTCTATTGGATTGTAGAAGGAGAACTGGTGTTCTTTATTGCCTAATCCCTGGATAAACAAAAGCTGATACAGCACTTAGTTCATAAGGAAATGGGATTCTCTTACCAATAGTTCTAACTAAAATATTATAACTTTCCAATGAATAAGTATTTATTTCTCTAGTTCCTCTCAGCAGTTGGACTAATCTTATTTCATTCAAATTCTGAATCTTAACATCATTATACTTTTTTTTACCATGGATAATGAGAAATCAGCAAATAAATAAGACTAAAGTTTGTACACTCTCAATGCACTGTCTTCATTTGTATATTTAACATGTGAGGAAGGTGGTCTCTGCATCTGAAGTTTGAATTGTTTTGCCATGGACATATTATACTATAAAAAGCAGATTATTTTTGCTAGCTCAGTCAAAAAAGGTTCCAAATTCTAATTTTAATACTTTTAATTGGTTTTTTTTTTTGTTTCCAGGCAGATATGTATATTGGACATCATGGTGAAAAAATGCTGGAAAGCTTTTGTAAATGGCAACATGAAGAATTTGGCAAGAAGAATGATATACACTTAGAAATGTCGACAAGCTGGGGAGAAGAAATGACTTCAGTTGATGCAGCCATACTGATCACAAGGTAAAGTAGTGAAAGATGAGCATTAAAAAATAGGCAGAAGTCCAGTGTGAACATAGATCAAAGTAGATGGCCAATACAGTAAGAATTTAGTTTGCAATGAAGAAGGGAGCATTTTGAGGCATCTGGATCTCAAAGGTGGTGGTAAAGTGTTGGTTAAGGGGGAGCAGAAAGCGGTATTACCCAGATGGTAAACATTTGAAATGATGAACAGGTTTCTGAAAAACCTTGTTTTTCTGAAACTCTTGTTTCTTCTTTGGCTATATAGCTAAGGCCTTATCTGTATAGCAAAAGTTGGAATCCTTCATCCATGTGCCCTTACTTAAAAGAGGCAGCACTCTAGACCTGTAGATGCTTTCAGTCAAAGCACAAAAGTGTATTTAAACCATTCATAGCTAGATCAACATTAGGTACATTACTGAGTTATGCTTCCCTCTTACTGACCTAGAACTGGTATTCACTGTGTGCTGAAGGTACATCACATACAACTTCAGTATGTGCCCTGTAGCCACAAGGGTATGATTCCAGATCTGCAGTTCCTTGTAACTCATAAGTGTGAGGCATTTCACACATTGAGAAGGAAACAGGCCTGCAGTTCACCTCTTCCCTTCCAAGCAGGTGCTATCAAGGTTTTGTCTCTAAGTAGTGCGTGGGGCGGGGGGATGCTTGTTGGTGTTCAGCCAGCACACAGGCATGATCCAGAGGAAACGAGATAATTCCTTTCATGATTCAACCAGCCAAGGGATGGACTTAGTGTAAATTTTGAGGTGGAGTTTGGACTGGATAACCTTCAGAGGTCCCTTCCAAAGAAAATTCCTGTGATTGGCTGTAGCGGAATACTGCTGTGCCGTCTCATGCTGGTCAGTGACATGATATCCTGAAACCAAGTGTAATCTTTACACCTACATGCAGTCTTTTGCCATTTATGCACTCTCACTGGGAACCTATATAAAAAAAAATTCATTTTTCTTTAAATTAATTTCATTTTGATTACTCCAATATCTTCAGTGTATTTCAATTTTTTGAAGCAGAAAAACACTTCCCCGAATTTTTCTGCTTTGGAGAGAGTCACTTACGGGAGCAGGAAATTTAGAAGTTATGGATTTTTGGAACTTTGAGGGGACAGATTATTCTTCATTACACATTTATACATTAGATAAGCAGTAGTTCTCACAAGCTCCTTTCAGCTCTGGTGGACGACACAAGAAGTAATGTTCTCTGCAGCAATTTTTCATTAACTCATCAGGAAACATACTTGGAGCTACAGAGTAGGAGTAAATTTTGTAGATTAAGATCCCAAACTGATTTTAATAGTAGTTAATATATTGTGGGGCTGGTGTGGAGGGGGGGAGGGAAAATCTAGAAAGAAAGGGGGGAAAAAAGAAGCAAGCAGTAGGAAAGAGTAAACTTGGACCAAGGCATAAAGGATGCCTGAGAATCATACATGGTATTGGGTTAGTCAGGATGGCTAAAGGGGAATAGACTTCCTTATATCTAGATGTTCTTTGTGACTGTTCAAGGATAATGAGCAACAGCATTCTGCTTGTTTGCTAGGAACCTTATCCCTGGGCTCCCTTATTTGAGGCAGGTGAGGCAGTCAGCAGTATGTGCAATAGGAGCAGCAGTTTGAGGAAGTATCAAATGCTACAAGCCTATATGGGCTAGGAGAGTGAAACCGGGGCTGCATTCTTTAGTTTGTAAGGTGTTATCTCATGAGTAGTAAGATGCTATAGAATAAATAAAGCATGTGTCACCTTTTTCTTCCACTTAATGAGCCTTTATGGGAAGAGGTAGAGGCCTTCGGAACTGATGCAAATGAGGCATTAGTTAAGTTGATGAGAGTTAGTGGTCTGGAAATGTCTTCAACAGTCAGTGCTTTTGGCCACACAGCTTTTTGGATTTCATGCAGCATTTCTGGAAGTCTTGGTGGATGAGAAATTGACCATGAGCTGGTTGTGTACCCTTCTGGCCAGGAGGACCACTGGGATCCTAGGGTGCATTGGGAAGAATGTGGCCAACAGGTTGAGGAAGGTGATGCTGCCCCTCTATTTGTCCACATCTGTGGGCTCCTCAATAGGAGAAAGACAAGGAGCTACTGCAGAGTCCAATGCAGGCCACAGAGGTGATTTGGGGTCTGGAACACCTCTCTTATGAGGATAGACTGCAGGAGCTGGGCCTGTTTATTCTGGAGAAGACTGAGAGGGGATCTCATTAGTGGATATAAATATCTCAAAGGCAAGTGCCAAAAGGATGGTGACAGACATTGATGTGTCTGATATGGTGTCAACAACCAGACAAGGGTCAATGGCCATAAACCAAATCACAAGAAATTCCACCACAACATAAGGAACAACTTCTTTATGCTGAGATTTTCAGAGCACTGGAACAGGCTGCCCAGGGAGGTCATGGAGTCTCCCTTTCTGGAAACATTTACACCCCACCTGGACATGTCACTGTGTCACCAGCTCCAGATGACCCTGCTTTAACAGGAGGATTGTAATGTATGATCTTCAGAAGTCCCCTCCAACCCTAACAATTCTGTGATTCTAAATAGTTAAAAAAGCCTTGCAAAAGTCTGATCACATGTCAAAATATTTTACTGCTTTGTAATAATGATATTCTTATTTCATAGAATCATAGAATTGTTTGGGTTGGAATGGATCTTAAAGATCATCTAGTTCCAACCCCTCTACCATATGGGCATGGATACTTTGTATTAAAGCAGATTGGTCAAACCCCCATCCAACCTGGCCTTTAGAATTTCCAGGAACAGGGCATTCACAGCTTCTCTGGGCCTGTATCTCACACTTCAGTAAAGAATTTCTTCCCTGTATCTAATATAACCCCAGAAAATTTCAGTTTAATGCCATTCCACTTTGTCCTGTCTCTACATGCCCCTGTGAGAAGTTCCTCTCCAGTATTCTTGTAGGCTCACTTTAGGTACTGGAAGTTTGTAATAAGAGCTTCTCTCTTCTCCAGGCCGAGCAACGCAAACTCTCTCAGCCTGTCATAGGAGAAGTACTCCAGCCCTCAGATGGTATTGGTGCCTGTCCTGGGCTGACTTTGTGACGCTTGTGTCGTCTGTTCTGTTTGTGCGGAGTGCTGGGTTCTGCACCTTTGGGAGCGAAGCGGGGGAATCAGAGGCGCGCGGTTTGTTCTCGGCGGCCGCACTCGCTCCGCATTCCTGCTCCTGGACAGTGTTGTCTGCGGCGGGGACGGCGGGAGGGAGCTCTCCTTTGCTTTTAGTTAGTTCTTGGCTAGCTGAGGCGGAGAGGTTCCCTGGACTGTGTTTTTTTCTTTTTCTTGGAACTGTTCAGCCCTGCTCTGGACTGGGGGGCCCGGGGGAGCGCCTGAGG
>VZTB01010979.1:196140-212146 GCA_013397245.1 Thryothorus ludovicianus
GGAATGTGAGCTTTATAAAGGACTATTTATATCACCCTTTTTAATCTCAGTTCAGCTTCACAGAGCCTAAGTGATGTATTAATAATTTGAAATCATTAAATATATATTTACTGTCTTTCCTAAAATGCACTGGCCAATACATACAGGTGCCTTTGAGATTTACCCTCAAAATAATAAACAGTTTCTGAAATACCATTTACATTTTCCTTTTATTAAAATTCCCAAATAAATAGTAAATAAGTAATTTTCCTTGTGATTCATTAGAAGTGTATTTATTAATTGGTGAAAATTATTTCAGAATGTCCTGTCATGTGAAGAGACAAGAACATCTTCGGTGTTGTAGTTATTCACTTTACACAATGCAAGTGAAGGCATTTACAATTTGATGATAGTGTCAATTGCCACGAGTGCCATTAATTGCAACTATTCCTTATAAAAATCTTATGATTTGATGAAACCTATTACTTGAGCAATAAGCCTCAAAAATGTTGTAAGCCCTGGAATCAATAATAGCAGAAGTTAGGCTACAGTTTCAAGCAGTCTAACTTCTGCTGTTATTCAAGCTACATGTTTCAAAATTGCAAACACTGGAGCAGCTGGAGTAGGGTGAAGCCAGTATGAAGGTCTGGTACACGGGTAAAATCTGTTACCTGTCCTTTTTCTTCTTTTCTCCAATATAGCATATGGAAGGAAATGCTGTACCAGCCTGAGTGAAAAATAGATATTTTGACTCTTTTGACTTGCGAAAAATAAGAATTAAATTTATCTGAAATGAAAAATTACTGGAAATTATTCACAGAAAATAAGTCTGGATTTTAATTTCATCTTCCTTTACTGTTCTTTTTGTCTTTGGTTGTACGTCCCACCTACACACCAGGATTTATTTTAACAGAGACAATGTACTGAGATACTTTGTATTTAGAAATTAAGTAATTTTCGTGTGCTGTGAAGGTCTTTCATAATGCTATATATAGTAAACTAAAATCTACTAACAGGATTTTCTGGAATAATGCATTATTGGTTACCCATGCTTGCCTAGAATCCTTTTCTGGAGTTAGCCAATTCATTCAAGTGCAGAATTCAAGTGTAAATAGTGTGAAAGCTCTTCCTTTCCTTCGCTTGAATAAGGACCTGATTTCCCTTCCTTGTGTATGCAAAGTAACCATTTAGAGTAATGGACATTATGTGCCGGGTACTGCTCAGAGTGGGTGGGCTTTAACCATTTCTTGCTTTCATTGGCAGACTCTGTTACCAACTGGTACCACTAAAGCTTCTATATGCTGTAATATACGTAATTTAAGTATCTTGGCCCAGTTTAGCTGAGAGAAAGGACGAGAAGGACGAAGGCAAATAATCTGTCAGAGGTCTTAGTAGTGTGCTTTATTTTTGTGGGAGTCACTGGTAGGTTTAGCTAGAACTGTAAATCTTTACTAAGGAGTCTAGTCTCAATTGTATGTAATGTATTCATATTCCTGGAAATTAAAGGAGGTATTACATTCTTTCAATGTAAGTTGGGAACTAAGAACGGTTTACTGTATTTCCCTCTCGCCAAATCATAGCAGTATCATTTCCCCCAAGTCCCATAATGAAACCCTGAATGCACAACATAATCATAGTCAGACTCAGCCAAGAAGTGAAAACAAAAGAAAACCAGCTCAGTAAGTATATGAGGGGAAAGCTATTACATGAGCAGAAACATCTTGGATATTGGCAGTTTAAAAATGTAAAGTGGTATTCTTAATATTCTTTTACAATTGAAGGTATGATCTATTTATTCTCTCTTTTTTCTCTTTTCCTTTTTTTTTATATTTTTTACTTATTATTACATCAATTAATTTTATGATGGTTGGGTGGGTGGGTGTGCGTGGAAGGCAGTCAATGACCTTAGATTGTCTTTACGCATGTTCTCTTACTTCACCTCAAGTCCCATATTTCTAATCATTCTGTCATGTTGCTTAACAAGACAATAAGTCCCTTGTGTCACATAGCACAAAACAAAGAATTGTGTTGCAACCCAGTGTATTAATGCAATTTCTTGCAGGTTTGAAAAAACAAAATAACTTTCTTCTGTGTCTGATTATAGTTTTTTGTTCATCACCTTTTTCTCAATTTCCAGGGCCCTTTTGAGTGTATTCCCAGACTGTCCTTATCAGTTTACTCACAACTTTATCTATTTGTAGCACTGCCATTCTTTTTCTCTTCTATGGAATTATCTAACAGTGGTGGCTGGTTAATTAAAAGCCATATAACCCTATGCATCTATCTGTGTGGCCTCTAATAACTGTCATAAATTTGCCAACCTCTAGAAATTGCTTTCGAGTCTAAATCCCTATGTAGAAATAGTCTGTGGGAAACAAACAAACAAACAGCTCTTGGAGTAGGTATAATTTTTAAAAAAATAAGTGTCAGTATCTTTCATTTTAAGCGCCTAACAACTCCTGCATTTTCTTCCTGGAAAATGGGTGTTTCTCTATATGTATATCTTTATCATTATCTATCTATGTGTCTGTCTCTGTACCAGACAGAATATAATAACTAAATTTCTCTGATTCATGTATTCATATCTCCATAAAAACAGAGACCCTTCTCTGTGGCACAGCAGAAAAACAGAACTTCTTTTTTTGTGGGGCTGCTATACCTGAGGTTCTTTTGTTGTTTCTTTCCCCATGGTTCCCTCCCAATCTCCCCAATTCATGCATACCTCAGCAGCCCTTTTTAAAACTTAAAATAATAAATTTACATTACTTACAAGCACTCCAGTAAAAAGCAGTTTTCCCTTTGTTCTTTTAGTAACTTGTGGTGTGTCTCTGAGAAGAAGTAAAATATGCGTGAAATCAAAATGAATCCCAAGCAGATGTTTAAGACACAGTTGAAATATTTATTCTTTATGCAATAGAGCAGTCTTATTTATAGACTTATGACTGGACTAAAATACGTGTTGGAGATAGAGTAGTTAATTTTTATAAGTCTTCCACTACTATAAGGAGATGGCCTAGCAGAAACGCTTCTTGTAATATTCCTATTAATGATTTTAACCATTGGCTTGCTAGAATAAAAACTTTGTGACTGTATTACTGATAGAAATGCTTCGTTTGAACCTCATGTAAAGCACTGGAAATATCTTCATTTCAAATGCTGGGAAGACTGGCCTTAGACTTGTTACTTTTCAAGGTACTTATAAAAAAAGGAAAAAGGAAATGCACAGAACCCAAAAGAACATAGAAATTAGGTGCAATACAATTTGAATATATGGTACATGTTTTGTCACCTGACTACTCTTAAATCTGCTCTGAGAATAAGCTAGAGTTTAAGTGCTCTGTGTAATCCCAGCCTTTACTTCCTCTTGTTCTTTGTTGAGATAATGGTGTTCTGTATTTATTCATTGAGCCGTAAAAAATGTTTCTAAATAGGTTACACAGTTGTTAACGTCTAACAGCTTGACTTGCTTAACATTTTTTCTTTCACCCCCAATTCTAGGAAGGATTTCTGTGTACATAAGGATGAACCATGTGATACTGTTGGTAAGTAAATAAACATAAGAGACTGTATATAAACTACACAATAAATGAAGCTAAAAGATGACAGCAAGATCAGTAAGAGAAAGCAGTAACTAGCTAAAATTCAAAATATATCCTAAATGCTAATAATACTGTTAGATTGGTGTATGCTTCTAGCAAAATACTGTGTATTAGAACAGTATTTCCATCTCTTTCATAGAGCAAATTTTAAAACTTTTTTCTTTTTAGTCTCACTGACTAATAGAAAATTGGTTTACTGTTTTAAACTTCGAATATGAAGCTAAGAAAATGCATTTATGAGTCTTTTTTTATGCGGTGGATTTATCTTTGGTGTGAATATGTTTATCATATTTAAAAGAAGTTTCCATAAGAATCTAATGCATGATACAGTGTTTATGAGATGTGTATGTAAGAAGCTTATGAACTTCTTCAAAAGAACACAGGATGTGAACTATTGTGAAAGGCATCTTCTGACATCTTCAATTAAAATAGATGCAGGCTGCATTGAGCTTTCCTATAAACATTTACTTAGTTTACATGCTTTTTGGAAGACAGTTTTTCAGTGGAAAGGTCTTGTGGAAAAGGTAGCAAAAATAGCAGTTCTTCTGTTCAATTGCAATTATGTGTGAAAACGTGCCATGATCTTAATTGAAGGATGTTATGGTGTGTTCTTAACCTAGAATTTCAATTTGCTAATAGAAGCCTTTAACAGTTCTGTATGTGAATACAGGTATTCAGAACCTATTTTTTTTTTCAGTAAGATTAGGATGGTGATAATGTACTGTTGTCATACTTGTGCTCCTTTCTAGGTAGAGAAGAATTAGATTTTTTTCCTGTTTCATGTCAGTTGCAGATATTCGAAGAGAATTCTTATGTAAACTAACAGCAAGTGAGGTATCCCTATCCCAAGTGTATGTGAGTGTGTCTGTGGGATGGGTATCAATAAAAAAAGTCTTGTAAATAAGAATGTAATGTGTTTCACAGCAGTAAATGGTTAAGAGTTCATAGTGTTCTTTCACTAATTGGTATATTGTTCATAGGTGACTTTTGTATGGGTGTTTCTTGTTTAGAGGCATTTATTTTTTACTTACTAGTGCAAAAATATTTAATTCCAGCTGAAAGAGGAAGGAATGTGAACAAAACGTCTTCATCATTTTATGTTGCTGTAAACTAAAATTTAAATCTGAAGTTCTTCCAGTATATCTAAGTCAGGATAGGCTGCTTCCTGAATTTCAGAAGTGAATATATTAAAATATTTTCCCTGAACAAAGTTTTCTCTTTGGCTGAATCTTGGAGGTAGTAGGAGAAATATTTATCTCTGAATTTGTCCATAGAATTTTAAATTGGATAATAGTAAACTGACTCAAGTATCAGTAATTAACAGTTCTGTGGTGAACAAGCTGGGATGAAACTTGAAAATGTGGCAGTCCATTTAAGAGCGCAGGAAGTAAAGATTTGCAGTTTTAATATTGTGATAAGGAAAGTGAAGTAGAGACCTTAACAAAATGATCTGGCATATTGTGGATTGGCTATTGTGGACTTTTCCATTCTCTGTGTTTGAAGGTTTCTTCAGGAACTGTATGCATAGTTCTTTCCATTTAGGTATGATTGCACAGCAAAAGCAAAGGTCATTTTTTTCCCCACGTTTCATAATTTATTTTTTGAATTTCAGTCATTATTTTCCCAGATGAATATAGTGCTTTTCCATAAGTGCAGGGTATGATTTCTCTCATTAATATTTATAGCACTGTGGGTCTTTGCGCACTCTTTAGAAGGCAATTTTCTGAGGGTCTTGTCCACCGTCACTCTGGAACTCATCTAAGGAACAGTGCTGAAAAACTTTGCACATATCTCTTGAAGAGAATTTTTAAGTTATCTTACTGTCATGGATATATTATGTCAATTATTTTTAGGCTAACAAGTCTAAAATGCCAAATTGTTAGAAGTACATGTTTAAGGTGGTTTCATTTTGGTATCTTTACTCTGACTTTTTCTCCCCCCCTAGGAAAACCAAAAGGAAGATTTTAGATTAGATCATGAGTAAACGTTTGCTAAAAGGAAATGAAGGGCAGTTCATTCTTCCTATATTCATGTAACTAGTTTATACACAAAAAGAGGCAGTACATTCCAGGCATATATCACATGCTGTAAATTACAGAATTTGCCAAAGACAGTAAAAGAGTAATGCTAATGTATTATACAATTTCCCAATGTCCTGACCAATGTCACTTTCCCAATGTCACCTGTTCCCAATGTCACTTTCCCCCTCTCTAAAAAAAGCCAGAATAATGCATAATACCTTCTCTACCATAAAAACAGGAATAAAGCAATTCACTCTGAAATATTAATATAATTGTGCAGGAGTGTGAGGCTGTCAAGGTGATCTTTGTAGCACTTTAGACAATCCAGAAATGAAAGTTATGAGATGGGAGCATGTACAGGACATTATTAGAAAGGACTGTCATGTTGAATAATAGTTCTTTGGAGTGATGGATACTAAGCAGACAAATACTGGATTTATTGTTTAGTCATTACATGCCAAGATCCACAGTTTTCATACTGGACCATGAGTATCCTCTTAAGCTAGAGAGAGAAAGTGCCAGTATTCTCTTATTTAGACAAAGTTTTCAGGTATTTAGGTGGCAAATAACATACTTTTCTGTACTTCTAGTCTTGTTCTACAGAAAGTGCAGAGTTTATGCTTAAACTTAAGCTTACTCTTCAGAAAGTACTTTTCCATTGCCTTTTAAAATAACAGTGATTTATATGATGATTTAATGGTTTAAAGATATAAATAACTAAGAACTCTGTTAACCAGAAAAAAAGTTAGTTCAAAATGAAAACCATGTGACAAATCTCCCCAGAAATATACTGAAATATATTTCATTAATGATTTTGAACAAAATATGTAGTGATACTCTTATAACTATTCATTCAGAAAAACATTTAAAGTGGAAAAATACAAGATTTTTTTTTCTATAGTGATAAAAATCATTATTTTCATTGATTGTCAAAATATTACATTCTTGGTCAGGAAAAAACAGTGGTCTATCTTGGAGACCAAGCACCATGGAGAAGAGGTGGCTTTGGGAAGGCCTTGTTGTGGCTCTCCGGTACCTGAAGGGGACTTAAAAAAAGAAAGAAGAGTTTTTTAGGCAGGAAGATTGTGGCAGGACAAGGGGAAATGGTTTCAACTGAAAGAGAACAGGTGTTGATTAGGTATAGTAAAGAAAACCTTTACTCAGAGGGTGGTAAAGGGTGGGAACTGGTTGCCCAGAGTAGCTATGGGAATTCAAGACCAGGTTGGATGAGCCCCTGAACAACTTTATCTAGTGAAAGGTGTCCCTGCTCATGGCAAGGGGATTGGAACCAGATGATCTTTAAGATCCTGTCCAACCATTCTGTGATTCCAAACCTCATTAATACTTCATATTTTATAGTTTTGTGAAGTAGACAGAAAGAGAATAATTATTTCAGGAATTTTATTTGATTTCCCCAAAGTGTTTTGAAATTTAGGAAGTAGAATATATTTATTTTGTGCCTTTCAATATTAAGTGTTTCTCTATTGCTAGAAATGTTTGGAAATGTCTACTGTAGCCAGGGAGTTGAGGGTCTACTTTCTTACTTCATAATGTAAATCCAGAGTAACTCAGATAATTGATTAAATTCCTTATTTAATCTCATGTTTCTGTAAAACATTAGGCTGGACTCTCATGTGGTATCAGTCAGCTCAGGTCAATTGATTTCCACAAAGCTTTTCTGATCTCAGCATTGCCAACAGTTGCAGCCGCTGTCAAATTCATTCTGGGTGGAGAACCACAAAGCAATTGTTTTAGGCTGAAAATTGACTGGATCCGAGTGTTCTTGAGCTTCCTCCGGTTGCTTGGTTGGTTGACTGGCTGGCTGCAGCATTCTTTATTCTTTTTGCCCCTCCTGTTCTGCTCATGTATATGCTTTCTGTCCCTTATTCCTGCACAGAAGTGATATCCTGCTGCTTTCATGATACTCACAGTTCACCTGTAGCTTAAAGAGAGGTTTCAGACCTTGTTTTTGAGTATGATCATCAGGGACATCCTGTGATTACAGCAGAGGATTTCTCTGATGGTGGAAAAATGGGAAGATGTTTTTATACAAATTAAATTTAATTTAGCTAATGAAAATATTGTTTTAGATATGTATTTGTCCAAGGTTCTTTTCCCACAGAAGACAGCTAGGCTTTAGGGTCATAGCGTGTTTCTCCTCCAAACGAGCTTTGTTAATTTAGTCAGAGGAAACTACCTTTTCAATTTGTGGTGATTTGGAATGTTCTTTTTCTTGGGCTGATGACAGGTAAAATTGTGAGTGTAGACATCCCAATGAATTTCTAAAAAAATTAAGAAATAATTCAATTGTTCATTTTGAGAGGATTAAGTTCATTGCAATAGAATCAACACAAAATGTAAATTGGGGATTGCACATGCTGTCCTGTTCTTGTGTGTGACTCTTCTTATGATTCATAGGGAAAATTGTTATTGGGATATTGCACAAACCTCTGAGAGATGGAAATAAACAGATATTTTCTCACTGAAATCAATAGATATTTTCTGAACAAGTAGACTTACAAGTAAACACAGACTATTTCTTGATGCAAGTGTATGCACATTTTAATTTCCTTTCCTCTTGTCTACGTTTCTGCAGTCAAGATTATGACTTTCTAAAGCATACTTCTTTTGGATTCAATTTGTTGTTTGCTGCTAGCTGATGTCTTCCGTGGAAACACTTTTCTAGAGAGTTCTTAGACTGCAGTGTTACAGGCATGGAAAGATTCTAAAATGATGCTTTTCTTGTGTTGGCATCAGTTTGGAACCTGGTTAATCTGCTGAAACTCAGGTAGTGACTTCTGGTTTTGGTCATGTATTTTCAGATAACATTTTCAGTTAAAACAAAAGCTATAAGAACATGTGATTCTATCTAAACTGTTTGATAAAAAGCATTTTCCAATAAAATACAATCTCTAAACAGAATTCCTCTAAAAACTTGTCAGATTTTTTTGGGGCATAAATACAGTATATTAAAAATTTCTAAATTTAATAACACCTAGTGTTACAGATTCAAAAAAAAAAAAGCAGAAAATTAAGGTGCCATTGGGTCTTTGTTCTGTTGCAAAGGAACTAAATGGCATGGATACAAATCATGACCAGGAATCAGACAAATATCTACACAATAAAGACCACAAACCAAAGTGAAGAGAAAGAACATATTTTCCATCCAACTTAGAAAAATACCAGATATAGATTTATATACTTTTCTTTCCTAATATGAAAGCTATTGATCTTTAATACAAAGAGCTTGGCGTTTTCTTCCAAATTTTACCTTAGAGACAAAGGTTTAGACCAGCCCTATGCATTAAGATATATGATAGAAATAGAGAATTGGGCAGACTATCTGTGTCCAGTCAGGGTTAATGCTGGAAATACTGAAGCTGAATGCTTAGGGCCAATTACCAATGATCAAGCAACCAAAGAAATTGCACAGAACGCAGGCAGCAGCATAGCAGAAGTAAACTGAAGCCTACTCATCTGAATCCATTCATCTGGCATCCCTCTTCTTACCCAGACTGTTGCACTATTATAGTCTTACATAGCTGCCCTTAGCCTAAGTAGCTGATAGCAGCTTGCTGAGAGTTTCAGTGAATCTCCTCTTGCCAGGCTGTGTGCTCCACTCCCCTGGGTGCTCGATGCTGCTAATTCAAACCTGGTTCAAGTACCTGTGTGCTGCAGGACAGGAGTCCTTGAGACATGAGCCGTGCTGGCAGGGTTTCTCTTTGTTAGTTTTTGGTTTTTGCTTGTTTCTTTTGCTGACTCACAGTGATTGAAGAAATGCACTTGCAGCAGTTCCAAATCAACACTGTGGGCCATTCAGGTGCTGTCACCTGTGGGGTATGGGAAGATTTCTGATCAGTTAAGGCAAACAGGAATCCAAAAATCCCAGAGCTTGTTGGTTATGGTGTGTCCTGAAGTTGACATGCATTTTTGGAAACAGCTGTTTCCACGAGCCTGTTAAAGCTGAAACTAGGTTGTGTGCCAGGACTACTACCACGTGGGATGGATATATAGAACATATGTATAGGTTGTGCTCTGTACATAGTAGAGTACAGTCAGTCTTGCAGAAGTGCAGGAAGCATGCTTAGAGGATGAAATCAATTAAGGTTAGAAAAATGAGTATTTTAACATTTTTGTGACGTCTAGGTTTTTTAACATTTCAGCATTGCCCACATTCTAGTTGGATATTGGTGAGAAGTATTATGTTTTAAGTAACTGAATACTATTTGAGTATATACCATTTGAAAATTCTGTTGACTGAGGTTACCTGTACATAGAAATGTACACCAGCAATTTTTTCAGATATTCATCACTAGTGTAATTAATTTGCTTGGTTTTGTTGTGAATGTTTCTGTTCTTGATGCAATGAGGAATTCAGACTGGGAGGAGAGCAATTGAATGACAGATTGGATGATGAGAAACAAGTGTCTCCCAGCAAAGGCATAACTACAGTCTATTAAATTTCCTAGGTTTTCAGTGTTCTCTCACATATCTCCAAGCTTGATACTAATCAAAATTTGTGAAAACAACGAAACCATTTGAAGTGTTGAGTTTTACTCTGTGAATTTATTTGTCCCACTGAACAAGAAATACTCTAAAATATATCCTATGTAAGGGAAAGATAATCTTTTTTTTTTTTCAGTAAAATGGCTGACATTCAGAGAACTGGGTTCACCATTTAATCTGCAGAAGATTTTCTGTGGACATTTCCAATGTCTAACCTAATCTAAGTCATTCATACAACCTTTACAATGCATGCAGTTTTGCATTCATACAACATTCCCTTTCAGAGCAAAAACATGATAATAATAATTCCCAGACATAAATAGGGAGGAACACCTCATACAGTGAGAGCAGGACCAGCTTTTATAGAAAAGCTGGCCAAGGGAGATCTCACTCAATTTTAGTTCCTGGACTTCTGTTTCTTCTGAATGAAAAGCACTGTAGCTCAGATGTGTAGTCAGTAGCTGCAAATGCCTCAGTAGCTCTGTTATTCACATATGACTTCTGAACATTGATTTTCTTCTGTAGAAATGCAAAAGTTCCCTAGGAAGTGATATCCATATGATAGTGCAGTGTATCAGGCATAAAAATACCTTTAATACAGAATAGTTTTTAAAAATAATTGGAAAATTTTGACTTCTACAGCCTACAGAATAAAATCTGGTTTTGTCAGTGAGTTACACGTCTATAAGTACAGAAAAATAGATTCCTAATTAATTTTGAATTCCAGTAAATGTGAAAAACCAAAGCAAAATAAATAGAGTTTAGTTTACCTCGTATGTCATAAAACAGCAAATGAATTATGCATGCTTGTGCAGTTTCTCAGGAAAGCAGAATGCTGACTACACTACATGTGCTCAGTCATCAAATCCAGACATTGCTATTACAATTACTTTATTCTTCTTATATTAGATTCACTTCTAAAAATTATTAAGTTTCATGTTTCCAGCAAAACTCTTAGGATGCAGTCCTATCTTACCTACCTGTTGTTTTACTGAGTAGTAATAAATGAAAAGACTCCAGTGAGACCAGAAAGATAAGTTTTCACATGGAGATATGCAAACTTTTATTTTCAAGTGGTGTTGTTACTCAGACACAAAATAACTGGGTTACAACACATCAGATTGTTTCATTTTCTAGTGCTTTATTTAAAGTGTTTAAAGCTTAATTAATCTCAACAGTAGTAGGGTGATAGAGGATGAATCTGTCTGAATGACAATTTCATAACCACTGAGCTTTTAATTAGCGAGCCTTACCATACTTAAAAAACAAGTCTTTTCTTCATTAAACAATTGATTAAGGACTTGATGCAGGCAACTCCTTTAATTTCTTTATTTTATGTTACTTTACTTTGAAGTAGTTAGCCAATGTATTTAGAGAGCTGCAAGTAATGGAAAAAAGGTATTTTCTGTTTTGTTTTTCAGATTATACTTCAGAGGTTGCTTACTGCTTTCTTGCTAAGTATGTGTTAACAGTCTGTGTTAGTAGAGCCTTTGAGTGTGTTTAGGAGGATGGAAAGGTTAATTTTCATGTCTACATATAGTTTCAGATGTTTACAATGAAATCTTTGTAAATGTTAGATAGAGCTGAGAAAATTTATGACATTCTGTATTGAACTTCCGTTAGCCTCTGGATGTTATAGTTCAAGGAATTTTGAGGCTGAAACATGTTTCTCCTTTGATGTGCAGGATAATTTTGTGTATTTGTTGATAGTGTTGGTGTTTATGGTTTTCTTTGATCCTATTCACTTGTATAATGTTTATTTGTGTAATAGTTCTAAATAAAAATTAATGGTCTATAGTTAAGATAGTGTTAAAGGTACAATGATTCTTCAGTTACTAAAGAAATAAACTTTTTCAGATAGTGTCTATCTTGAAATATCTGTGAGGTTAGATGCAATTTTTTCTTATATTGAAATGATAACTATTCGTTTAGACCTTTATCTAATTCCTGTTGCACATTCCAGTTCAGATTTAGGTGTGCTCTTTCTCATTTAATTAACATGTGATCATTGCTCTTAACATATGTTTAAATCCCAGTGGATTCAGCCACAAGATCAAGCTCTGAATTTGGTTCTTTACTTGAGTAAGGAGTGGTGTAATATGCCTCAGTACCTTCCACAAGGCCTCGTAATTTCATATTCTTTCTGTGAAAATGCAGTAAAACTTTGTCATTTTCTACAGATTATGCTGGTTCATCTCTTAAGTATATTTTTAATTTTATTTTGTTTTCTGTGTTTAGTTTTAACTTACCTGACATATTTAAAATCATCTTTCAAAGCAATTTGAAATATAGAGAGATGTACTATATGTAAGAATTTTAACATTACACTGAATAGCATTTAAAATACTGATGTTTTAACCTGGAACTTCAGTTCAGAATTTCATCCATAGATAAAATTCCCATGTCCATCAGAAAAAGACATTCCAAAGTAAGGACAAAAGAATCTTTTATATCATACGGTGCATATTTACTATGTGTTACAGAAAAGGGAATTGCAAGTTAATCATCACAGTGATTTGCATTTGTCATGTGAATATTGTACTTTCTAACTTCATGTGGGGATCCTTCTCTTAAGCATACCAGATGCAGAAGTGAAAAAATGAGAAGCCTCAGAGCAATACTGCCATGGTACACAAGAGATGCTCATGCCAAGGATGGAGCAAGGCAGTGAGACACAAAGCAGAGGACAGAAGTGGAAATGGCTACCTTTAGATTAGGCAAAATCTTTTTACCAGGAGAAAATTTGCCATTTTTGCTAATCAGATTGAAAAAGATAAAAGCATGAGTGTTTTAGTGACCCTCTCAGTGCATTAAACAGTGAATTAAGTTTTGTGTCACTCTATTCATTGAAATTGTTGAAAAACTGAATCAGGTTCAAGCAGCTGTAAGCACTTAAAAATATCTTTCATTGTCTCCTGGATTTTACAGCTTCACTGCTTATGGGTATTTTACGGGTTTTTTGTATGAAAAATATAAAATCATGTGGGTTGGAGCTGTAAATAATCATGTGTCAATAATAAGTTACTGTATATGCTATAATACCAGTATATCCTTTGGATAAGTTTGTATAAAGAATTTTTCTTCATGTATACACACAATTAATTTTAAAAATAGTAAAATGTGCTACCACATATTACAAATTAAAAGCATTTAAAATATATGGCTGTAAAATACCTGTTTTCTAGCTAGCATCCATTTTGTGTTCAGCTCTCCATAGGTATACTTGTGTCTAGTATCTTTATACCTTCAAAAGAAACATTTGCAAAATTATGCCTTAATAGTCAACTTTATATAGTGCTGTGTACTACAAAACCCCAGTGTTTTTAAGTGGAAATGTTTTCAGAACTATGTTTCCAGAGAGACAGGTAGCTAGCTCCTTGCAACTAATACGTCAGTTTCTGTGTCCTGTAACTATATAATAGTGGGGGGAAAAGAAGTGTAATTTGATTGTAAAAAATGCATTTTTTTGAAGAGTGGGATTGGGAGTCAGTAATACATGAATCCTTTGAGGAGGAGAGAAAAAGGGCTCCATATTTGTGGAGAGAACTGCAGATGATCTATTCAACTGCATCTACCTTGTCAAAACACACGGAAAAGTGCTCCACAGATGTCAGCACAATAGAACAGAGGGATAGGGCCAAGTCTCACTCTTCATTTAAATGACTTTAGGAAGACTTTCAGTTTGAACCCATTTCGTAGCTCCCTTTTGTGACATTTAAGTAGCAACAAGGGGTTTTTTAGAGTTTTGAATCCATACTGAAGTTTTTTATGTTCTCAGGATGATAGTACCCTCCACTGAATAAAACGTCAAGTCTTCCTTTACTCTGATTGCTCAAGCAGAGGCTAATGCTGCATTCTAGTTCTCAATTACCTTGCATCTTGCAGACTTTGCAAAGGTTATTTTGGTACTCTGAAGAAAGAGAGACTTGATACTCTCAGTGTTTTCAGCTTTCTTTCATTGAACTCAAAATTCCTGAGAATCACCCCAACAAGCTCCAGGAATTTATGAGCTGAAAACTGTTTGCAAGGACGTTGAGACATGGACTTGAAACTCATCAGATCATGCCATTGATCAATTAACACTGACTCTTACTGGGGCAGCATAAATGCTTTCATCACATGTGATAGTACAGTATGAAAAACATAGCCTTAGTTATACCCATGTAGACAAAGTACAGGATTAATATCTGCAGATAATAATAATTTTAAATAAAATTATTTAAGCTGGAAAGAGATATGGTGGAATACTCTTCTCAAGACAGCTTTTCTTTTGTTCTCATTTATCAAAAGATACTAGCTAAGCTATGCATCGTATCTGGTCCTTGTTTCCTGTATAAAGGAACAAATGGCTGTTCAATTTACTTTTCCTAGAAGATGTGCTACTTTTTTTTATAAACAGCCTCAAGATCAGTCACTTTCTTATAGTGCATCTCTCAGTGAAACAAAGTAGTTTCACACAAAAATCTTAAATAGCACAAACTGCAAAAACTTTGGCCATAGAGTACCACAGTATGCTAAAAATCAAAGAAAAACCAGAGTCATACCTCTTTAATCCCACTAGTTGCCTGTTGTCTCACATAAAAGAGAGAGCACCCTATTATAAATGGGAGAAAAAATCCTGAATATTGTCCTTAAGTGTGATCTCAGCAACACTAAAATAATCACTTTCATATAATTTTTAAGTTGAGTGTGTCATAAAAACATGAGAAATGTTTTACAGGAATCACTCAGGTTGCAAAAAATGAGGAAATGTTTTACTGTGCTGAAGCCTTGTCTGTCAAGGAACAATTTTATGTTTCTGTAACAGAGGTCATTTCCAAAATACTGGTATAATAAAATAAGTTGCAAAAGAAAGCAAGACAGTCTTATTTTTCTCATAGCTCATTGCAGGAACAAAAAGAGATCTAAATAATGTCTTATTGGGTGAAAATCATGTGTGCAATTTCACACTGGTTTGTTGCACAGGGTATGGTGCTAGCCATCTTCCAGGAAGAAGGCACCAGAAACTAAGTTACAGGAGAATCAGCTCCAGGAAAAGCATCAGTGATATATTATGTGTAGATCAAACTGGTAAGGGGAATTGATGTTACACAAGCCTGGGAAACATATTCAGGGGCAAAAAAAAGTGATTTGATGGAATGAGACAGGAGGTGAATTCAAAGGCATTGCAATGTGTGTAGATGTACAGAATATGAGGGCAGCTTTAGCAGCTGCACACTTGAATGTGAGAACTGAAACCCAGATGTCAAGAAGGCAAGAGGAGAGATAAGCACCTGGGTGAATATTTTCACTAGTTGGATGGAGTGACATAATTCTTAATTAATTCCAGTATATATTTTACTCTGTGATGCTAATATATTTTGATCCAAGTGTATAGAGTTGTAGTATCGTAGTATTCTGAAACATGTTAAAGTGAAGTCACACTGCACAGTAGTGGAACTGGTTCTGAAATTTAATCATACCATCCTGTGTTCCAGGACTACATTTAGTCTTCATGTTTTTTCTGGGAAAAGTCAGTTTTTTTTCAGAGGTAGAATCAGAGACAAAAGAGAGTTGTAAACATGCAGCATTTGCATTAAAATAGGAGTGCAATAAGTATTTTCTTCTTTTTTGTTTTTTCTATTTAAAAATAATGGAGGATGTTAAATCTTGAAATGACACATGCACTCAAATTTTAAGGCCTGCACAATATTTTTAAGGCTACAGAAGTGATGCCAAATTTCCATTTGGAAAATGAAGGCTGCCTCAGAATTGATCTCAAAAACTAGGATAACTTTTAAAGCTCCTGTATAGTTCCCTGAAGTCTAAAACCTACATTTACATCAGCATTTTCATCCACATGCTTTTTCGGTGCACTGTGCTTCCTATTTCCTTAAGACAAGGCTCTTGACATCAAATGAT
>VZTB01010980.1:12042-46815 GCA_013397245.1 Thryothorus ludovicianus
AAAAATTAGCCCTAGAAAACCAACATTTTTAGATTAAGATGCATTTTTGCAATATTGTTGTGATTCATAGAATGCTATGAATAGTTTATATTATTATGCGCTACAAAACAATTAAATATAAATCTTAAAAGCAGCAGAGAATTTTCCTTAAGTATGGTCTTTTTCTTATCCTCTTTTCCCTAAGGATAAACTTTTGACTTTATGTAAATACTATGCTGAGTTAGCTTAACCTTAGGCCTGATATGAAGTGATTTCCCTTTACTTTAAACTCATAAAATGAGGAAATAACCAGTGGGCCCTGGACATTTGTTTTCCCTATTAATTCTTGATTTCTCACTAATGTTTGTGAAGCACTTGGAAATGGCAGATCAGGGAGGATAATATAGAATTTGTGCTGAACAGAAAGCCTGGGTAGTCATCTTCCAGAAGTGTTTAAAAACAACTCATTTACAAGGAGAGTTTTCATTACTCTCATTTCGAACAAGACCTCCAAAACCTGTTGTGTTACATGGTAGTTATCATTCAAACATGATAGCACTTACTTCTTCAGGAGAAAAATTGGAAACCTCTTGTCTCATATGTAATGAATAAGGAGTTTTTGATTACTCCTCAAAGGTTTGCCAGGTCATTTGATTTTTTCATTGGCAGGTTTTCTAATAGCTCATATTGGGATGCGCTCCTAGGTGGTTGTGTTGGAGTCTCATCCTGACAACAGTTGTTGTCTGCAATAGTTTCTCTTAGGGACATTGGAAATGTTGATATCCGGAGAGATTTTACTGATATTGAAGCAATTCTTTTTCTTCATTAATACTTTCCTTGAGCTGTTCAATTTCATCTTTATGCATTGTACCTACAGGTATTACTGGCATAGTCAATAAATCTTAGCAATTGCCCCAATGCTTTTGTCTATTTAGTCTGACTGTGCCCCATCTGTTAGGCAGAAAAACTATTTTTCAGTGTAGCCATTCAACTGAGACAGGTTTGATTCTTTAGCTGTCAGTATATGTTATGCAAAACCCATATTTATATCATTTCTTTGCAGTCATCTTTTTGCATAGGTCCAAGTAACTTTGATTGTAGATGGTATTTGTTATTGTATAATTTATTTAATGAAGCATTTCTCAATTCTAACAATAAATAATGACCTTAATTTACTTTTCCTTAACAGATTATTTACTCTTTGTATAGTGCTTTTGGCTAATTCTCCTTAAAGAAGTAGACACAAACAGTTGTTAGAAGTTACTCGGTTCCCTGTAACTAATAAACAGGGTCCTTGCCGAGTAATTAGTAGCTTTGCAAACTTAAGTCTTTGTAAAACTGAGTCATGTTTCTGTTTCTAGAAATGAATATTTTGCCATGTGCAATGTTTAATAAATGATGATATGTGTCAGATAAGAAGTAAATCCTCTCTCACAATTTATGTACACTCATCTATTGTCTAGTGTTGGTTCATTTCCTAAGGACAGTACTCATATTTTTGTAAAGAGGACAAGTACTCAAGACAGTACTCATATTTTTGCTTAACAGTACTGAAGTGAACATTATGAATATTATTTGTATATTTGCAGTTTTGGTAGGTGTTTGTTTTCATCTTAGTATATCTTTTGCCATGTTAATGGATGAGACCTATCTTGATTTGTTTACTGTCTTGTCAGGTAATGCAGACTGTGTAATACTTTTATTTCAGACATCACACTTGAGCTTCTTTGATGGTCAGGTCTAAGATCATACTTCATTCAACTTTTACACATATTTTGTTTTAAATATTTTACAAATAAAGCTACTTGCTCATTAGAGCATCTATGCCTTTGATACATCTTTTTCTCCTATTATATGCTAAGATATCAAAGAGCCTACAAACTTTATTATTGTACTGCTGCCATGGGATGGGAAAATACTATCATGAAAAGTCTTTTTCATGTGAGAAACAGATTATACAATGATTTCTGTGAGAAGTAGGTGTCATCTCTATGGCAAAATCTGGCCAATATATCCATTGTTAGACACAAAACTCCTGGAAAATCAAGACTGTGAATCAAGCTTATGAACACCCTGACTTAGTGTGTTTTTTCCTTTTTCTCACTTTCTATCTCTCTCTGCACAATTATAGCCTATATCAAGCTTCTGACAACTTCCTTTTACCATATGTACTTTTATCCTATACATACACTGAGGAAATACAAAAAAACCTTCTTTCCAACCACTGACTAATGAGATCTACACAATGTGTGTTGTCTTAAAAATGATAATGACAAATTTAGGTAGTGAGAAGTTAAGTTTTTTTTAGTTCTATTTTAAAAGGATTCAATTCTCAATACAACTGGGTTCGTGCAAGAGTCATCTGTCATTGTGGGTATTGTTTAATATTTGTGAATGCCGAGTAGATTAAATGAGGGTTTTTTTTCCTTATACTATTAATTCACATTAGATAGAGATATTCCTAATTTTTGTTTGGGAAAACCAACAAGTTGGGGTTTTTTTGCTCATTTTGTGTTCAATGTGTACATATTTTCAATTGGCACATTTTTTTTTCATTGTCACAAATCCAAATGCTAGGTGTCCTTATTTTTTTCTCTGCAAAACTTGTCCATTTCATAAAGGCCCTCAGGCCAAGTAAGAATAACAGCTACTATAATTTAACACTGTAATCCATCAAAAATCTCTGAAATTGCTTTCTGATATGCCCAAGGATAATTGCAAAGAACAGTTGCTTAAGCTTACTATACTCAAATGCTGCACTGACAAGCCACTAAATCTAGTCTCAATTTAGCAAAGAATTTCAGGAAGCCTACATCTAAGCATGTGCCTAAATCCAGGCAATATCTAGGCTTGGGTACTTATTTAAAAGTAAGTATGCTTAAAAACTATCCTCTACCTTTCTCTCTACAGAACTAAGTAAAAATTAAATATCTGTTCGTTTTGGAGAGGAAAGCTATTGTTTCTTCAAGTCCTTTGATGAATTAAAACTAGTTTTCTACCTTTACACAAATTATGCAGTATATATACCAATTCAGCATTTGTTCCTCTGATCAGTAATAAACAAATAAACAAATATATATATAATAAACAAATATAACCTTAAATAAGTTCAACTTACTCTCACTCTGTTTTTCCTTTTATTTTTTTTTTTATTATTCTGTTACAGTAGTCTGAGTTTTTGTCAGAGTTAGAAAACCATGATTAATGATTTTTTCTGTGTTCCTGTGTTATTCCTCCTCCAGATACCCTTTTCCCTAAAAGAAACTATCCTGGAATTGTCTGAAATGAGATGATTTTCTTCAATTATCTTCTACTTAGAACATAATTAATTCAGATAAGCTTTTTTGGTTCTACCCAGTTGGTCAGTAAGATTTACAAGTTGTAAAATGAAGTGATACAAGTTCTGCAATCATTTGCAGTAAGTACTAGTGCCACTACTTGGATTTAACATTTGAAAAAAATTTCAAGTGCATTTTTACCACATTCTCACTACAACTTCTACTCGTTCATCTGTTGTCAAAGGGTTTTTTTAAAATAAAAATAGAGCAGTACTTATGGATGGTTTTTTTGAAAGAGAAAATTATGTTACATAATAATGATAATAATAATAACAACAATAATCTTTCTCTGAAAAAATCTTCTTGATTATTTCAAAAGCACACTGCTTTCATGATCACAGCATAGTCTACAATTCACTAGGGAGATTAATGCCTGACATAGTGGTTTCCTCAAAGAGGTTTGTGGAGGAATTTTTAACTTCAATTAGAAAAAAAAAAATGTCCTGGAATACACATTTTAAAATTTACTTCCAATTAATTTTTGTTTTTTAATATATAGGGTGATGAGATTTACCAAACAATTGAGAATTCTATTGAAAGGAAAAATAGTAAAATTGTGTAAATAAGTAAGCAAATACTTTTGATCAATACTTCAAAAATATTGCTCCAGAGGTCATTATAAATGAAAGATGCAAAAAATTTCATTTGAATACTTGGATGTCAAAAGTCTGTCCAACAATTTCTGTTAAGAAACTTTGCTTAAGTCATGAATAAGATGATAAAAAGAGAATTGCAAAATATTTTTTAAAGAATTCAGAATTAAAGAAACTGTTTTTTAAAACACATGAATTGTTAAAATTTTGTACTAGCATGACAGAAGCAGGCAGTGTGAAATGTGTTATTCTAGTCACATATCAGTCCCCTAGATGACACTGAGAAGCCAGAAGATGTTGTGTAACAGGACTTACATACATCATTTGCCAGATGTTATCTGATGGTTGAAGCTCAAGGGACAATGTTATCAAATCTGCTGGTTGCAGTATGTGGGTTAACAAAAGATGGTATTATAGTCCTCTCGTTTTCTTTTGTTTTTCTTTTCTTCCTTTTCCTTTAACTCATTTCTCAAGTTTATGTGAAAATCAATACTAAAAGATAATGCAGAAAATATTTCCTAATAATATTTTATTCCTAAATCTTGATTTGATTATGTGGTTTAGACAGTTGGTTATTAACTGCTACTAACTATGAAATTCATACTGAAATTCTACAAAATAATTTATTTTTTTAACAAACTACATATTGGCCTAGGATTTTAAAAATCAAATTTGGTAGTTTGAATCTCTGTAATTTTATGTGCATCCTCCACACAATTTTTAGCAATAATCTAGTTATTTGTATTCTAGAATATTGTGTATCAGAGATATTTCAATATAAATATAGATCAACGATTTACCAATTACTTTTAAATGAAAGGTTTAATTTATATTTGACTCTTTTTTTTTTTCCCTTTTATCTCTAGAACTTTAAATGACTCTTTTAAATCAAGCTAGGAAAAATCCTGCTGCTTGGCAGTCAAAAACTTGATCTGGTCAAATGAAATTTAATTATTGTCTACTTGTTGGGTAAGCGGCTGACCCCTACTTAACAATCCTGAGAGCTGTGACTGGCCATCATGTTTTGACCTGCTTCTGCTGCAAGTCAAAACTCTCCTGAGACCTCATTCCTTCTAAATATTATCACATCAATGGTAGAACTAGACAATCTCTCATCAGTACCCACTTTGCTGTTCTTTTCCCTGTCTCTTCAGCCATTTATATAGCAATATTGGGCATTGTATAAAGTAGACATAAGGACTTATGAACACTGCCTTTCTAAACTGTGATTCAATGAATCACAATGTCTTTTTCATTAATGTGATGCAGAAGATCAGTATTTATTCTCTGTATTAGCCTGAGCCAGTCAGTTAGTGCAGGACTCAATCAATTGCTAAATTCAGCTCAGACTGTGGGCCTAAACCTGCTTCTTTCAGAATCAGTATTAAAATTATGAATAAATCCAGTGAAAAGTACTACTTCAGATCAGTATTGAACAGAGGAGACAAAAATTTAAATCAGTTAAATTCCAATTAAACTATAATTTTTAAACCTAAAATCTAAAATTATGACAATAGAATTAAAAATTTACTAATCTATACTTAATTTAATCACTGTTTAGGGATAGCAGAATCTGGAGTTTCTGATGTAAGGAAAAGTCTGAGGCAAAAGAGTTTTATAGACATGAATGTAACGAAACAAATTGTAGGTTCCAAATCTCCATTTACCCACAGACTCGTTTGTATTCATGACAAACCAGTTTGAGCTCATTTTATGAACAAAGAGAATGTGGCATAAATACTACTCAGACAGGACTGAGGATCCATTTGAAGAATGTTGTTAAAAGAAAAAGTGAAAAAGATTGAAGAAATATCTCATGGTTTAGGATTAATTTTCATGTTGATTTTTTCATACAGGCATGCAGTAAAACATATGTTAGTGTTATGAGAAAAAATGTTTATTCATTAATTTCAGTGGAAATATTTGGGGCTAGAATTGGTATGAATTATGCTTGGTTTACACAGTAAAGCATACAGTAGGACCTTTCTCATCCAAATAATAGAAGTCACAGTTGACCTTTATCTTATTTCTAACAGTTTATATCTACTCTAGGTCAGTATAAGGAATTATGTGTGGTTTGAACTTTCTCTGGCACTTTTAATTGCATGAAATTGGAGAAAAATTATCCATTTGAACAAAAGTGAATGTTACTCTCATGAAGTTATAACCAATAGAAAGTAAATTAACTGTAAGGCAAAAAACCCAGCTGTAAATCCTAGATTAACCAAAAATTGTTGAAAAGTTTTCCTCTCATAACCTCAGGGGAAGCTAAATTTCATAATGCTGGAAAAGGGGGAATGATTACTGCTTACTTCCAATGTATTATTTATGTCCTTGAAATATCTGAATGTTACCTTGTATAATAAAATGTAAAATTCATGTTTGTTGGTAATTTAAGTGGGTAATTTATGTAGGGAATTCACTGTTTTACACAGAGCAATGTTCTTTCTGAAACATTTCCTCAGAGAGAGCTACTGCCCTATGCAGTTAAAAGGATGAAGAAGCAAAAGTTTTAGAATGTCTCCAAAGACACTCCCCAATATACTCTGCAACCAAAGTTCTTAAAAACACATCTTCTCATTCTGTACATCTGGGGAAACTGCTGAGGTCAAATGCTCAATGCTCCCTGAAAGAACAGTTTCTAGCCAGAAAACCTCCTAAGAGCAGCAGCAGCAGAAGGAAAGATCTTGTGTCACTGAAATTTATACTGCTATGAATTCTAAACTGGCAGGACAGAAGACTTACTGTTCCCACAGTTGGTTTTTGGATTTGGTGTTAATATGCTGCCCTCAGCAACTCACTGAGCTATGTGGCTTTTATAATTTCCCTTCTTGTTCACTGAAAGTGTCTGTGGTGGGCATATATAATTACAATTGGAGGTGACAATTGGGTTTAAAAAAATGAATTTCACTTTTCTTTTGATATATGCTATCGTCCTTTTTTCTAATTTTTTTCTTTAGAAAGAGAATATTCAGGTTCCATTGGAGATGAAAACCTAGATTTTTCCCCTTTTATCCTAAAGATTTCTACCCTAGATACAGAATACATTTTAAAAATGTCCTGTGACATTGACTTTTGAATCATACAGTGACTTTGTTATAGGAGTGTACTAGAATATAATTCATCCAACAACTTTCAAAAATCTAGTACTTGCACAATAAACTTATGAATGAGGTTTTTTCAGTCTGTGGCTATTTCACTTGCTTCTACTCTAAGAATCTTATTTTCTGTAGCATTTTGTGTATTTCATCTCCTTCTGATATATGGCCAGACAATTAGGTAAGCAGTTGTTTGTACAAATACAATTCAGTTCCCTCTGGTGCTCTCTGACACAATTCTTTGCTTTAGCAAACAACCACCTGGTGCTTTGCTAGTGTGTAAGGGAAAAATATTTGAAGTGGAAGAATTTCCTTGTTAAAGTGGAAATTGAGCTATTCATACGTGGAAGCTAGAGGAGATATTTGAGTTCCTCGTGTGAGATGCAGTTATCTTCAAAAAGATGTCATCATTGGTGTGGCCACCAACAGCAAGAGAATATTAGTAGGTGTAAACACTGTGTTGTATTTCTTTTTTAATTGGAAACATACCACAATATGCTGTGAACTAAAGGTTATATAGTGCTACTTGAAGCAGCACAGGTAGTATATTCTGTTGACTATAATAGCTCTAAAAGGCATTGCTATTCAAAAGAACACTGCAGTGAATGCATTCATCCTGTTGAATGTTCTAGGTAAAACTAGGAGAAAGTATTTCTCCTATGAACAAATAACAAAGGCTATTTTAAATCACAAAGGTGTTCTCATAAGATCCTTCCATCCTGAGAAATCCACCCAGTGGACTGGTACAGCATAAATATCCTGAAAAGGATTTGCAGATTCTGAACTCAGTGGTAGCAAGAAATAACCATGTGCAAATAGGTTCAATCTGCAGAAGTAATTCCTAGTTGTGGCTAAACCTCTGCGCTCATTTTTTCCCACCTAGACTTCTGACATGAGCTTAAAGTGTTATTTCCTTGGACTGGACTAGGAGTCATCTATAAAAAAAAGATGAGACAAATCCTGAACCTTTAGTAGCATTCCACTGTAATTGCATGACTAGGAATACTACACAATTCAGCATTATTCAGGAAAAGCACCATAGCGTTGCACATCTCTCTTCCTAGTCCAGTTCAGAGACCATTAGTCAATTACAGGAAGCCTCCAGGATATTATCCTGGGGAGACACAGACAAGGTGCTGCCCTTGAGTGATCGTCAATCCTGGCGGTCAAGTCAGCTGCACTGTCACAGCAAGGCTGCATTACCCAGATAAAGTGCACTCCTGAGCTCGTTCAGTCTTGTTTCAATATTTTCAGGCTACTGGCAGATGAAGGTATATGCAACCCTTGAAATATTCATCACAGGATCATTTTTTCCCTGCATTTCCACACACAGTGTGCTGCATAAAGGGAATATAATGCCTAATTGGAGCATTCAGCTGCTAGTGTAAATATTTAACCTAATAAAACTGATCTGTCCAATAATCCCACACATAGCAAAACTCCAGGACTTTCACTTTCCACTCATCAGCCTGAGCATGACATTGCTGCCCATACTTGCTTCTCCTTTTTCACTAGCTCTGTTCCAAAAAGCACTTCTCACTTCCGGTATTTAGGAGCCCATACCAAATGGTTGAAACACCCTTTGAGGATGAGACCCAGTATCTCATGCGACCTGTTGCTTTCTGGCATAAAGAATTTACATAGGAAAAAGACTCTACTTTAAAGGGTTTGCAGAATAGACAACAGAGACAAGCAGCTAAAATCTCAAAGCCTGCCATTTTGTGCATGAAAACAGAAACTTAACTGCAACTTCTGTTAGCATGTGCTCTATTCCAATGGAATACATTCAGGTGCTTCTTGTCTGCTCAGTCTGGACAATCTTAGCAAAAAGTTATTCAAAGACACGAATTTTGTTTTTCCTTTTTTTATTTTTCTTTTTTTTCTGTCATCATCTTTTTATTTCCAAATAGATGGCAACAAAACAAAGAAAAACATAATCGGCATACAGATGTCAAGCTTGGCTAACACTTGCAGTGTATGTCATTTTACTAAGGTCATCATAGAAATACAACTACTTTGTAAATCACTATATATATTAATTACTCTATAAGAATTCTTTGTATGCATGAGCTAAAAATAGTTAACTGAAAAAAGAAAAAAACCTAAAAAAAGAAAGAAGATATTGTAGAAGTCAAACTTCTCGGTAATAGTTTGTGTTATTTCAATAATATTTGTTTTCATATGACTTTTGCTGATCTAATGGTATGTAGATGTTCAAGGTGAAATAGCAGGAGACATGTTCACTACATTTGCACTTATCAGCTTTGAGTTCTTTCATGACTGTGCTAAGTGAAAAATTTAAGAAGCACTACTTTAGGTTATAAATACGTAGACTTCAAGAGAGCTGCAATTGTTAACAATATTGTCCTTAATAGAAAACATAGAAAATAAAGATCAAATACAGCACATAACATTGCCAACTATAATTATTACAGAACTTTTCACAGTGTCTAGCAAAGCATAGGCTTTCTTTGAACACATTTTGATATCATTAGTACAAATGTACACATATATATGGAAGTTTCAAGAAGACTACAAATATGAAAAGAGCCATCAGAACAAATTTCATTTTAGGCTAGTAAGAAACAATTTGTGAGGTTTTGTATAGATATTTAACTTCATATTTTTCTTCTTGCTGCTTTTTCTTTACTGTCTCCAGCAGAATAGTTAAGTTCCCTTTGAACACCATACAAAAAATACATACAGAACTGTTTCTCTATTTTAGAATTACATTAGTGATTCTTTCAGAAGATTTTTTAAACCTTTTGGCCATTTTCCTTCAATACATTTACTCTATCATCAAATACTATGAGGCAATGATATAAAATACATTATAATAGTCATGCTTTTCTCTACTGAGTTGTGCAAGCCCTGCTTTTATAGAGAACTGTACCTCATCCCTGAAGAGGGTAACACTGGTTTAGGCTCCCAGAAAGCATTGTAAAGGAACCTGGTTTAGTAAACTTACAAAAAAGTAACTGGTGGCTTCCTGTACAGTGAAATTCTCTTTACTTTTCTATGAGTATTTACATGCAAAATCAGGTCTCCAATTAAAGTTCTCTGACAGAGAAGCATGTGCACGTGTTAAAATTTCTTGAATATTGGTGGATAAGAGTTTCTAGTCAAAGACAGAGAAATTAAAATATCTACAGCTGTCTGATTAGTGAATAAAAGTGGACAATTTCCCTACTTCTGATTAGGAATTATGCTCCAACCTATTGTGACTACTTTCTGTATGTGTCCATTAAAAAGGAGGGTTTTGTATTCACAAACATCAAAAACCCACTTAGGTTTTAAACATCAATCCTTTGTAGTGTGTGGTTTATTCTAATAGTTCAAATAATTTCTCCATGCCTCATTTATGGAAGAAAAGACAGAAAAATACCTCAAAAGTTATACAGCATTACAGCACCAGAATTTTGTATTACACATTTCCTTCCTCTTGACTTTTAACTGTACGGAAACTGCTCGTGTTCTTTACCATATGTATTGCATTTCATATATTAAAAAATAAATTGTAATTGTAAGTCTACTGTAAGTCCAGATATGATCAAGAACACAAAAAACAAATCTTCTATTTCTTAAAAGAGATATTAAAATTTTGAGTTATATCTTTTGACTTCCAGAGTAAGATATCTATTATTTTTTATCAGTGAAAGTAGCAAGTTTGAAGTTCACTGGGTAAGAAAGTGATGAATAAAATGTGAGATGTGAACTTACAAATTTTACCTCTGTAAGAGTGAAAATACTCTAATTTTTTGTATTACGATATTACTTTTAAAAGCTTTGTACCATCTCTCTTTGAAGACAAGTTGAATGGTCTTTATAAGTGTGGATTTTTAATTCAAAACGTGATCTTTTAAAATTGATTTGCAATAATACTTACCAGCAGAACATCATGTTGCTAGTAATTGGTTTGAACTTTATGCATTTTCCCCATGTTTTACAGAAATGATTCAAGTAATATAATTTTAAACAAGTGCACTTTCTGTGTAAGTGACATGGAGTGCATTGTTACATGCATATGTGCTTGAATGGGTGGGTAAATGTGTTTTTGTGTGGATATACCCCAGCTGGGCAATCCCAAAATATGCTGCAGCGTACTTGTTTACAAACAAGGTCATTTACATACTTTTTGAAAACTTAATCCAGTTCATGTACAATGCCTTTTAACTTTACAATTTTCTTTATTTCATAAGATTTTTGAGCAATCAGGTGTTTTAATTCCTTTTTATTTGCCTTCTGTTTTTCTATTTAAATTCTATGTTTGCCAGCTGTCTGGAAGAGTCAAACTTCTTGTATAGGAGAAGTGAAATGAAAAATAAAGAAATGTATATGGTTTCCATGGAAAATATAGATTCTGAAGCTAGCATCCAAAATCTTTAGAGGCACCCAAGAAGATCTAGTGGAGCTTTTTGAAACCAGGCCTAAGTATTTCATATTTCTCCAGGCTGGATGTATAAGTTTCTGCAACTCAGAGCAAATTCCACAAAATGGAGTCTGCATTGTGATAGAGATTTGTCAAACTTCTGCTGCTACCTCAAATAATAGGTACAGAGTATTGATTGGTTGTTTCATTGTTATCCAATCCTATTGTTTAGTTATTACAAAATCAAGGAATCAAAAAATGACTGGTCTTGGAAGATACTTCTGGAGGTCATTTTGTCCAACCTACTTTTCAGGCAGGGTCACCTAAACTGCTTTCCTAGGATTATAGCTAGACAGCTCTTGAATATCTCCAAGGATAGACACTCCACAACCTCTTGGCTACCTTGCTAGTCCTGAGTCACCTCATACTGGAGATGTGTTTCCTGATACTCATATGGAACCACCTATAAGTCAATGTGTGCTCATTGCCTCTTGTTCTGTCACTGAATACCACTGAAGAGAGCCTGGCTCCATTCTCTTTGCACCTCTCCACTTGGTTTTTGTACACATTGGTGGGATCATCTCTGACCCTTCCCTTCTCCGAACTGACCAGGCCTAACTCTATCAGCCTTTCCTCATATGACCCTTAAAAAAATTCATGACCCTTTGTTGCACTGTCTCTAGCAGCTCCATATTGCTTCTTATTTTGCCTTTGATTTTTCTCTCTCCTTATGGGTTATCCATCTTATTTTTCACAGAAAAGTTTTCCAGTTTTGGGTATTTTCCTCACCAGAACATGATTTTCATCAGCCTATTGGAAGATCTAGCCAGTCAGCATTTATATAATATTAATGTTCTGACCTAGCCAAACTGAGAATAATTACATACAGAAGTGCTGCTAAAATCTAAACTGTTTAATGGGAAACTATCTAAAAAGCAAATATTTGCTAGTTAAATACGCTCAAACATGGGTGAATTTTAAGCATCTGTGATAGTATCTTATTTACAGATTTTGTTTTTATTATAGTAATATTGATAAAATAGCAATATTTAATGAAAGGTTATCACCTCAGGTGCCATAGATTTTATTTCCCTTTAACTCTAGAAATGCTGAGAACTTGCAAAAATCTATTTTTTAAAACTGAGATCTACTATATTTCTAGCATGTTGATGGACTGTTTAATTCTGTATGCATTGTTCCAATGTTTCTGTATTGTTAAATGAGAACATAATTCCAGAGTTGTTTTGTGGGTCAAATTGTAATCTGGATTGTACTTCAGCCTGGATTCTTGCTACTAACACTGTTTTATATGAAGACTCTCACATGGGAAAAATCTGGCAGGATAGTTTTTGTTTTCTTTCCTCCTATGAACTTTAGTAATGTAGTGGAGTGTTTGTAGTAAATAAGAGTAATCCTTGCAAACTCAATAAAAGGAAGAAATGCAATGGTTACATGAGATAGCATTGGGATAGTAAATTTGAACCATAAGTAAAAGTATAATTTCTTTAAGTATCTCACTTGCAGAGCTAGATATCAGCATCCCAAGTACATTAGCTGAAATATTTGATTATATTTAATGTTGCTGGTAATCATATCTATCTACTGATCTGCATAACAATTATTTTTGCATAACAATTAATTTTAATTTCCTACTCAGCTATATTTGCAGTCTTGTAAGTTCATGAGTATTTACCCATGATTTATATTATGCAACTGTAAAATAAATTTGGGAACAACAGCAGCCTGATTATAGAGGGATAATTTAAAATGCAATTTTATTATGCCAGTTTTTGAAGTCAACACATTTTGACTGTTTAGATAAAAATGGCTGATCTTGCTTATACAGCACTAGATTACTTTGTTATATTATCTAGTTAAGATTCTTACTGTTCAAAAATTGACTAAGACTAGAAGGAAACAGGAGTTTTTGTGGCTTCGTGTTGAGCTTTTCTTTTTCATTTGATATGTCCCCTTCTTCTAAAACGTCTCTTCTTTTTGTATTGTATTTATAGTTCTTTCTCCACTGACCCAGTTCTGAAACAAGTAGATCACTTTCATAAGTAAATGAGAAAAATGGTGCACAACATTCATTTTAGGTAGAAAAGCAGTGCAAGTGATAAAAATTTTCCAGACAAGACCAGTCTATTTTAAGAAATAATTTCTTGAAATGCTTAAGCCTCCCATATTTCTGGTTTTGGGCAGTATCTTCAACCTGAGCCAAATTTTGTGAAATGGTAATTTGTATATGGATGGTTGCCTATTGAAGCACAGATCTAAGACCAAACTCATTTCATCTCTGTATTGCACCTGACCGTGAAAGCATGATACTCTTTCAGATAGTATATGCAACCATGCTTATCTGATGTAAAATAACATGTTAGACTTACTACCTTGTTTGCACAATGACTGCTAGTGGTAATTCTAATGGTATTTTTTTCCGTTAAGACCAAATGTTTGCTTTCGACAAAGAGAGTGTCCCCTCTTGGTCAGTAGAGATGGCAGAGTATTCATAATCACAGAATTAAGTTCTGATTTCTCTGGTTGAGTGTTATTCTTCAGAATGCAAAATAGGCAAAAAAGATTCTGAATGAATCTGTAAATATATCCTCTTTCACTACACTGATGTATTAAAATGTCATGTGGTTAGCTATGTGATGTTCTCATTTGCTAATGTATGCAGAAATATTTTTGTACCCTTCTGAAAGAGGGAGACAGAGAAAAGCAGGATTTCATAACAGAAAAAAATATCTTGGTATGGCAGTATCAATAATTTCTACATTAATAATTCTTGTGTTGCCATAGTTTTGAAACAGTTCCCATTTCCAAGAAGAATATGTATAATTATATAACTAAAGTGCATTATAAAATTTGAGCATATTGACACAACATCCTCTTGTATTGAACAAAACTAATTTTGTCTTTCTCTGTCTTTAAGATCCAGATTTTAAGGACCTTGGCGTTTTGAAGCCATTGCCAGGTTGGTATGTTTTTTTGAGTTTCTTTCTAACTTGGAGGGATTTGTACTCTGCTGTAGAAAACATTTTTGTTTGCTGTTCAGGTTTCATTTTTTCTGGTGTTTTGTTATTCAGTTTGTGAGTTTGAGATGGGAGGACCTGAAGGAATTGTGGAATCTGTACAAATTGTTAAAGAAGGAAAAGCTTCTGAAACTGAAGCAGTAGACTGTAAATGGTACATCCGAGCACCACCCCGATCCAAGGTCAGTCCTTCATCCACTTGCTGATTTGCCATTTAATTTAAGAAATTGACTTTTCTAATATATTGTGCATTTCTTAGTACAGTCAGATCTTGTTTAATGACTTTACAACTTGAACTGTAAACTATTTTTTTCCTTCTGCCATGGAAGGGTAATTTTTCATCTCAGCCAAAATAACTACCTTTCTCCATAAGTGACGATTTGGGCAGTACTAACATGATTTTCGTGCCATAAGTTATTTTCTTAAATTCATCTTTAATTTTGCTCACATTTTTAAAGAATTGATGTGTGTTTTAAAGAAGGAAGTAATCTTATAATTTTAATTTTCCATATCTTTCAAATACCTAATATAGAGACTACTAATAGAGCACTGCTGGCTTCCTGAGGTCATCATTGTTCCTCATCTAGGGACTGTGAAAGTGGACCTAAAGTAAATTAATGTTCCTCCACATGAAGCCTTTAGTTCCTTTGGTTTAGAGACACAGACAAAAAGAGTGCTCTCATTTCTTTTCCTCCATAGTCAGCAAGCCAAGGCTTTGTAAGAAACATGAGAAGGCTGCCATGAATTCAAAAATACTTTTTTTGGATTCCCCTTGATTTTCCCTCTTATCCATAACTTATCAGTTATGATAAGCATTAATTGTTGCAGGTTACACTACCACTTATCCCCTCTTTGCAAAAGGAACAGCTTTATGCCTCCCACTTACTTTCATTCACTGTGTAAAAGACATGCCACAGTATACTTTTTCTAGCTGTCTTTTATTGGACAGGAAAGGTTTTAGAAAGTAGAATTTATATATGCACTACTCTCTACTGTCTTTGAATAGATAAGGGCTTTTATTGTATAACCTTAGTGAGGAGACTGTACTGAATATGTAATTGTTTCATCATCAGAATAACACATGGATAAATATTGAAGGGTTCTCTTCAGGAAAGGTTTTCAGAAGAGAAAAAGTCATTAGGATCAGCATTTTTCTATTGAGAAAGTTTAGGAAAAGAGCTGGCTCATAAAGACTACAGATAAATTATTTCCAGAAAATAATCTTGAAACACTTTTTTAAACTTTTGGATAAAATTAATAATGATAATGGCTTTCAATTAAGTAGATGAGCTTCCCATTTTGCTACACTAAGTAGTGATATAAGATGATTGGACTGATGAATGATTATTCCATGTGTTATAGGCAGTTTATATTTGTTCAGGGCAAATTCCAGTATCAATACAAACTTCAGGAAGAACAGATAGAGAGCAGCCCCGCTGAGAAGGTTTTGGGGATGCTGGTGGATGAGAGGCTGGACATGGCCCAGAAATGTACACATCCAGCCCAGAAAGCCAATTGTGTCCTGAGCTGCATCAAAAGCAGTGTGGCCAGCAGGGCAAGGGAGGAGATTCTGCCACTCTGCTCTACTTTGATGAGACTCTACCTGGAGCGCTGCATCAGCTCTGGGGTCCTCAGCATAGCAAAGACATGAGCCTGTTGGAGCAGGTCCAGAGGAGGGCCACAAAAATAGTGAAAGGAATGGAGAACCTCTCCAGGGAGGAAAAGCTAAAAATTAAAGATTGTTCCATCCAGAGTGGAGAGGACTGGGAAAACCTTTTAGCAGCTTTCCAGTACTTAAGGAGAGCCTGTAAGGAAAAAGGGATAAATATTTTTATCAGTAATGGTAAGACAAGATGTTTTAACCTAGAAGAGGATAGATTTAGACTTGATATGAAGAAGACATTTTTACAGTGATGGCTGTGAAACACTGGATAATGTTGTTCAGAGAGTTGATCAATGACCATCCCTGGAAACGTTCAAGGGTTGAAATAGGGCTCTGAGCGACTGGATTTAGTTGAAGATGTCCTTGCTTATGGCAAGGAAGTGGGACCAGATGATCTCTATAGTTCCTTCCTAATTTAAATTATTCTATGATGAATTTAGGTTTTAGTAGAAAGCAAAGACAAACACAGAACTGTAATTAGAATCAGTGCAGTTAATTAGGCCAATAATGTTTCCCTATAGTCTAAATTTCAAGTTTATGGTTGATCATATAATGTCATTATAATGCTCTTACTTGGTCTGAGTCTAAAGTTGTATATGATTCAAAACTCTGTTGAAAATCCCAATTTTACCCGCCTGTAGTATTTCTCCATACTTCAGTTCTGATGTTAAAGTCCAAACTAGGTATTTATGTAACTGTAAATATATTGCACATTGGAACAATATTACACTACTACTGCAAGCAGAGGGCTAAAATTAAAGTTCATTAATTCTTCATAAACTTCCCTACTGCATTTAATTGTGTTGCATTCCAAGAAGTGTATCCTAGCTGAAGGTCATCTGGAAGGGAGGGTAACAAGAAAGTTTTAGAAAAATGAAGTAATACTGAATGTTATTTAATGTCATCTAGAAGATTTTGTGAAGGAGTGTAATATAATGCAATAAAAGACTTTTACAAAGAAGAAGTAGAAATGCTCTAATGCCCATGTCTGTAGATAACTCAGGGTCCCACACTCTGAAAGAAAGTTTCAGGTTAGATATGAAGGAAGAAAATTCAAACATCGGGGAGGGAATAATGAATGTTTGTTTGAGAAAGCTGGTACAGCTGGCATTGTTAGCAACCTGAAAGTGCAGGTTAGATAACAACCTGTGAAAAATGAGAGAAACATTAATAATCCTACCTTTAGGCAGAGGGCTGGACTGGGTCATCTCTTGATGGATACTGCTGTTCCCATCTTACAGAATTATCTGGGTGGAAAGATGGAACAATATAAAAGCATATAAATCAGTGTTTCCTAATGTGAAGTTGAAAGGTTTCACAGCAAGCTAAGAAAAAAAAAGATTTTTCAAGCCTAGATCCATCTTTGAGGGGTAAGACCAATTTACTATTTGAACTTAGTGTGGTTTTCAAACAGATATATTTATGTACACATAAGAATATACATGCATAGATGCACACACATAAAGTTATGGTTTCATCATACTGGGACAAGTTGAAAAATATACAGATATTAAGGAAGGAGGAACAAGTGGATAAATTCGTAAGAAATTTTTATGAAGTAAGGTTTATGATAAGACTGTTTATGGGTCTGATTCTATTGAACAGGAATCTACTGTCCATTTTTTACAGTCAGCTTCCTTTGTCCCTGTCTAACCTTGAATTAATGACATATTCAGTACAATAATTTAGTGACATCATTTTAATTTATGCCAGCTTGCACCTATGAAAGCAAACTCTCCTGCTAAGAACAGTGAGAACTCAGCAGACATCTTTAAACCTACATGTTCCCGTACTCTGGGCTGCACAGTTTGTTACTGGGAATTATGCCTAAAAGGCAAGAGTTTCTCAGAGAGAGTTTGTGTTGGACTTTTTCATCTTTAGTTTCTTAATTAAACTGTGCCAGAATGTGAGTTGCTTGCAATTTCATTTGGCCTAAGCTCATCCAATCTAAACTGTCTGCAGGAGCAAGATGCAAGTCCTCCCCTTGGTTTCCAATTCCAGATTCCAGCCAAGTCTGAGCTCAATATATGAGCAATGAGATCAGCCAGGAAGCGTGTACTTGAGGTCTCTAAGCCTGAGCTTCAAACTGACAGTCTGGGTTTAATGCTTCTATCCTCAGTGATCTGGAATGGGACAGAGAGCAGAAAATTTGTTGCACGCACTTAAAATAATCAGTGATTACCTTATATCACACATACACAAACACACGCACACACCCACACAGAGAAAAAATAAATCAGAAATGTATGCAGAACTCAAACATTCTCTAAGTGCAGAAGGCTGCAGAAAGCAGGCTGAACACAAGTTATATGCAGACCTGGAGTCTTATATGTGAAAGCGACTGCTTGAAAAGTGTGTGTTTCTTGTAATCATTCAAAGTCAGTTCCTGCTGAGTAAGATAGCTGTGGGTTTTGAGTAGAGTAATACTGGTGGTTCTGCACTTCATGTAGAATGTGACTGCAATTAGTATTCAGAGTAAGAATGGAAAATTGAGAAGAGAGCCGCTGGCTGAAAGTGCTAACCCACCCAGAATAATAAAGTTCTGGAGGGCCTTCCTCATGTGAAAATTCCTCAGTGTAGAGCAAAGACCAAAGAAGGAAGTATATGAGCTTATTGGACAGTGATTTGTAAAATTTTAGAGACCTCATTGGTTACAAGCAGTGGATAAAAAAAGATTTTATATTTAGGGATAGAAAATAAGAAAATGAATAGAATTATGGTTTTCTGACTTTCTGCTAAGGGTGAAGTATTAGAGGATAATATCAACTAGTGTTTTTCAATGTTGGATGGGTCAGCATAGTTTGACAAAGCCCCTCAGGAAGATAGAACCAAGTCCGTGCTCAGGTAGCCCTCTTGGTGGGTAACTTTCTCATCAAGGTACCTTTGTGTCATGCTTGTTCTTTGAGAGGCTTTGTAGAAAAAATAACACTGCATAATTTGATAGTAATAATAAAAAAATATTTACAAATATGATATTCTTATGTTAAGAAAAAACAGTAAGCAGTGCTATTAAAAAAATCTATTTATTATCAGACATTCTGGGCACCTCAGAAAACAGCATCAAAAGAGGACTTAATTTTTGAATGTAGTCCAGCAGAAATAATCTGTTCTGGAGGAATAAGCAATAAGTACATTTAGACGGAACAAATAGTGGGAGTAGCCTCTTTATTTGCACCATGAGAAATAAAATGAAGTTTTAAGGTAGTTAGGCAAAGTGATGTCTAATTCTCTTGCATAACCTGAACAGGATATTGGACAAAGGTTATAGGATGCTAGATTTACACAAGAGATTGTGGAAACCTAAAGTGTCAATGTGTCTATTTTTGACACATCATGGCAGCATCCTTAACCCTGAGCTGCCAGTGAGTGGTGGTGTCTGTTCCAAGCAGAGCCATTGGGGAGCAGTGGAAAGGGGATAACAGCACATGGGAGGGGGTCAGGATGAGGGAGGTCACAGTGCCAGGACATGACTAATGAGCCTTGGACAGGCCTGGCCATGGTGGCTGGGGTGTGGTCGTGGCTGGACTCGCCCAGGCAGGGGGGCCAGCCCAAGCCCAAGTGGGCCAGCAGCTTGGCAATGGTCAAGGCTGGGGTGGTGAGGAATGAGTGGGACAGTGTGACCCAGCGTGACCAAGACACTTGTAGGATTACTAAGGGGCTGCTCTGCTACTGGCATGTTCCTGACCAAATGAAAGGATGGCTCTTTTGGTTCCAGGTGCCTGCCTTCACTGTGAGTGTGGTCTGGAGAGAGACTGGGTGGTTGCACGTGTATTTCCTAGACAGTTAGGAGAGAATATGAGGTGAAGAAAATTGCAGAGCTATTTAAACTGATCTGACTAAACCAAAACATTTTCTGCTCTCCCAGGTGAAGTGGAAATTTGCACTCTTAGATGAGACCTGCAAGGAAAGCAGTTTAAGCTGTTGGCACTGGCAGACTAACATACACTAATTTTTGGAGGATTCTTAATCAGTTGTAGAAGCTTTAAGTAGTGCACTAAAATTTAATAGGAGACATTTGAGTAGTGATTCTTGAAATGTTAGAGAAAAATAAAATTTAAAGGCTGAATAACTTAACAGCCAGAGACACCTTCGCAAGCTTCAGATTATCTCCTTTTCTGAGAAGCTTTGAAGCTTTCTAATATACAGATAATGCAAATAATATTATGAATTTAAAAAGTCTAGCATACGTATATATGGAACAAGGTGAATAAATTATGCTTAAACAAGTTGAAAATATTATTTACCTATGTTGAATTATTAAAATACCTTACGTGTAATAGTTTTCTGAGACAAAGGTGCAAGAAAAGTACGTTTGGAATGATGCATATAGAATCTCTGCTATGAAGGCATGTCAATCAATGTGCATGTCAATCAATGCACATGCTAGAGTGATACTGTCAAAAAACCCACTTTTAAGTTACCATTAGCCTATTTCATTCAGATATAGAAATATAAATGAACTCCAGCATCCTCAAACCAAACAGCTATTAAGAAATGTAATTTAAAAAAGCTATTCGAGAAAGTAATAAAATGTCTGCCAAAGAGAACAGCAAAATCAGGATCTGATCTCCAGTTTTCACTGTTAAAAAGCAGAACAGCACCAAGGAGCTGTAAATGTTACTCACTTCTGAGCATTTTTGGACTGTACTAGAACAAAATGAGGATGACTTGACAGAGTAAGTGTCAGCTTTTGGATAGTCAAAGAAGTCTGAAGAAACAAATAGGACAAAGCATAGAAATCCAAAGGGTTTCACCTATTTAGAAAAATGGTGTTCTGATATGTGAGTGTTGACTGTCAATCACTGTATCTTAGAAGTACCATATAAAATTGTCATCTTTGACAGACAGTATTCTCCAAGCTCCAGAAAAAAAGAAAATATGAGGCATGGAGCTCTCTGCACAACATGGTCCTAGACTAGCAAGAGAAGGACCAAAAATGCAGAATAATCCCCCAAAATAACAAACAAAAATCCAAGCAGATCATATATTGTTAACACTTCTGCATTGAGGTAATGTTGATTGAAAAAAAAAATTTGCACCCAAGCAAGAGGCCATTTCAGATGACAAATTCAAGCATCATTGGTGATATGCTTTTTATGTTTGTGTACTTGGTGTCTGGTCGCCTTGAAGTAGTTGAATTAGTGTTGCACAAGCTGCTTTAAAAAACTGGTTTTCCCAGGCCTAAATACTGGAAGTGTCATCTTGAAAGTATTTTTTTAATCACACAGAGCTGAAAAAGATGGACAATAAAGCAAGTGCTGTAACTGACCACTGAGAAGTGGCACATTTTAACCCAGTCCTGTGCTTACAAATGAATTGACTGAATCCAGAAGGTGAATAAGCAAAATCTGGACATTATGTTTGGATGAAGAGGAAGTTTTTCTCTTATATCTAAATTACTTTTGGCAGCTGAACGATGGCTTTTTGTTTGGTTTGGTTTAAGGCGACTGAGTGTCTGTGCAGATATATTAAGCCTGATATGCTGGGATATGGTTTGAAGCTTTTCTTGACTGGCCTGATCAATCATGTTGTCATCCCTAACCTTCAGTGATTGATTAAAAAGCAGAACTCATAAAAAGTGATTCACTATGAGGAGATTATAATCTGACCATTTTTCTGAGGTGATATATTATTCATAGTTTATTATTATTTTTTACCTAATATGTTTGGTCAGAGATTTTTGTTGTTTTCAAATTTAAATGAAAAGAAATAATAAAACTTTGCCAGCATTTCCTTTTTTAATTGTTATTTATGGTGGCAATACAAAACTTACAAATGACAAGAGAATTGTCTAAAATATAATGTGACCGAGTGTAAATTACATATGCCACAGTTGCAGTGAGGCTTTATCAGTTTTGTTACTAATGATATTGGCATTTTCAGTGACATGTCAAAACTCAGTTAGAGGTTTGATTGAGCAGCCCCTTCTCCTAAGTAATGTGGAGCTGATGATTTGACAAAAGTGTCTTGTTAAAACTTTGCAACAAAAATGTGAAAGAAGAAGATATGGCAGTTATGCTTCTTTCAAATAAGATGTTCTCTTCAGCAAGAATGGCTCGATTATGCTAATATAATGTGTCAGTATCTGTGGAAGTGTTCATTCCAAAATCTCCTCTTGGCATCAATAAAAAAATACTTAATGAAGGCAGATGGTGATGTTTGAGTCTGTGACCTCTTCTTTAGTTCGTTTTCTTTCAGGGGAGCAAAGTTTATTATCCACTGCTGGTAGAAGTAATGGCTAAGATCTCTGTAAATTAAATGACCAGTAATACTGATAATTTTTCTCTCACTTTCTAATGAATTTGTTTTAGTGACATCCACATACCAATGAAAGTAATTAGAATATTGCCACTGATTTCAAAAAGCTACGTATACGGAACATTTTGCATTAGATAAGAGTTTGTCATATAATCAGTTTTATTCTTTCCCTAGGTAACTCAATTTATTATTAGTCATTTTCTTCTGCCAGTGTGGGTCTTACAGCCAGTGACAGGAACAATGGCAAATATATAGCAATGAAACCATGCAAGTTGGCAGAGGCGTGCAGATGCAATTAAATTATTCCAGCTCTTTAAAATAAAATCTGATCCAATATCAGGTTGTCAGTTTGTGTAATCAGTTTCCAGTTTTTAAAAATGCACTGCAGTCTTAAGCCAAAGGTCTGATTCAAATAGATTGAAATATACCCAGTGATTTCAGGGTGTGTTGTATCAAATCCTCAATATTTTATATAAAGTTCTGGGAGTAGTCATCTCCAAAGACAATTATGAGAATGAAACTCCAACTCACCTCAGAATATCAGGAACTTATTTTCTCTAATTTATGAGACTTCATGTAATTGGGAGAGTGACATCTTTCTTCTATAGGATAGACAGAATTTTAAGTCAAATATTTCTTTCCAGTGGTTCCACTACCTATCAGGTCTATATATGTTATGGTGTTGGCTGAATTTTTCACCCAGAGGAATAAACAGGTATGACTGACAGCAGAATTCAGGCTTGGGAAGAACTGAAGGTTTTGGCTTCTTCACTGAAAGACTCAAAACAAAATGCTGAGTTATTATTCTTTTGATTCCTTTTCAGTATTTATGACTGCTACTGTAAGAAATATTTTACTATTTCATAAGGCTAGTCTGCCTCCAGAAACTAAAGAATGTCAAATGATAAGCCCATAGAAATAAGTTTTGTCTGTACTGCTATATGAACTGTGTTTTTGAACAGATCAGGAATAATTGATGAATGCTGGAGATTGCTAAGAGAGCTGATACTTTGTAACCACAGTGAGGATTAGTGCACATTTCTTGTAAGAATTAAAACTCATAAAAATTACATCTCCATACTGAAATGGGATAGCCTTTAAAAGAAATACATGAGCTTATATATATATGTATATGCACATGCAATTGTACATATAAATGCATATATAAAAGTCAGTAGGATAGAAATAGAGAATGTATGGACAAGTTTTCAAGGCCTTTCACCCAGCAGGTATAGTTATATTTTTGTTTTGCCATCAGATTAATGTAATATTTTTTCCGGAGTAAATATGAGCTTTCCTGAAGGGGGGGATAAACATATATATATATGCACATATACATATGCATATGTAAATGACACATAAATGGTGTTCATATGATAGGCATATATAGGCAGTAAAAGTAGTGATTCATGACAGAGCATGTTGCAAGCCTTCTGTTCTCTTTGAACCATCTATCTGACACGATTCTCTTCCTGGGAAACAGTCACATGTATGAAATATTGTGTATAATCAAATGCAGGAAAATTTCATTGCATCACCTGTGGCAAGGCAAGAACTGGGACCCCTATCTGAGGCAGACTGCTTCAGAGAAAAGAAAAGCAAGGGGCACATTTAATTCCCTAAGTTATGCAGACATGGACTATTGTCCAGATTGTCTCAGCAGCTGCCCAGGAAAGACTGGGTGCCAGGGTTGCACAGTGATTGTTACAGCCTTGCTTGAGAAGGAGAGTCTGGTGCCTGGGACACAGAAACAGCTCTCTGGATCACAATAAGTCTTGGTGTATTTCTGTTAGTTGTTCCATTTTTCACAGACCAATACAAGAAGATTCCTTAATTTATAGTACGTAAACTTCAGGATACATGGTGAAAGTAAAATACACTTAACTGCACTTTAATTGAAATATATTCCTCTGAACTCTTCTCAAGGATGGAAATGATGGAATATGAGTAAGGATTATTGTAAGAATAACAGATTAGAAAAGAAGATGTGCTTTTAGTATACCTAATTTCATTTGCCAATAAAATTCTTTTACAAATATTCTTTTCAGAGGGATACTTATGCAAAGCATAGAAAGGAATGAAAATAAACCGTAATGCACTACCTGAAAAGGCCCATTAAAAAGTCTGAGTTATTATTAAACTGTGGCAGACTGCTTGAGAGCACATAATTCTCAAACCATAAGAGCTTTAATATATTAATGAAGTGAAATTATGAGTCTTGTTGCTACTAGGATATGCATTGCTTGTGTACTTTCTGCAAAAGCAGAAAAGTTCATTAAACATTTGTTCTGCACATATAAAAAGATACCTGAAGTCAATGAAATTGTTTGGAAATAAGTATATTTGATGTCTAATACAGTGGGATCTCTTTTGTAGTAAGTTTTTCAAGTGAAGATACGTACAGCTCTATGTTGTGTATGCTCACTGCCTTTTTATACAATTTCTGCCCTAATTCAGCTTTCTGCATCATTCACCTGAAATCGCATGTGTACTCTTGGCATTTTGATTATGTATCATGTATCTATTGAAAATAGTACTTGTTTTATCTGTAAATTGAATGTTTGATGTTGATTTGTAATCAATTGCTTTTAAAATTGGAGGTTTTCCCTATTAAACTCCATATACACTTGAAAAGCAAATAACAGCCTTTTATCCTCACCCCTGCTTCTTTTTAGGTAACTTTAAAGAGTTCTTTGCAAAGGGCAATATATCTATGAGGCAATATATTTATGAGATAATTTAGCTTGTATGCAAGAGACATAAGTTTCTAGGAGTTTACACAAAAAATCCTTGATTTCAAGCCTGATAAGTTATGAAAATGTATACCAGAATGCTTTGTTTAGAAGAACTGAGATGGTGGCAAGATTCTTGAGAAAATATAAAAGGATTAATGATGGAGTTCTGCCTGGCTCTCAGATTCTCACTTCCTGAATCAGTGCAGCAGAAACATATGACACATTGACTCTGGGGAGGGAGGAACAATGATTTGCCTTATTATTTCACATGTCAGTCATGTAATAGAGCAATATCATGCCAAACAGTAAAAGAAGAAATTTCTAGCTTGTCTGTTCTTCATCTTGAAGAACCATTGTACACACTTCTCAAANTGGAAATTAGGACCTTACTGTGGATAATAACAAAGAAATATATAGATCTTCTGAGAGATCCTACTTGGAAGCAAGACAAAATATCAGGAAGTAGAAACAGCTCATTTTGCATATTAATGGCCTTCCAAGGAAGTGCCGTATGGATCACCAGCTCCAGAAAAATTGTTTTGATGGAACTGTTGTGTACTCTTTCTCCTGCAATGTAGAGCAAAGTTGCTTAATGTTTTCTCAGTCATTCTCAAATGTCTGTACATGTTGCTTTTATTGTTTTATTGATTTATAGATCTATTTGCGATTCTTGGACTACGAGATGCAGAATTCTAATGAATGCAAAAGGAATTTTGTAGCAGTCTATGATGGAAGCAGCTCCGTGGAGGATTTGAAGGCAAAGTTTTGCAGCACAGTTGCTAACGATGTGATGCTGAGGACAGGTCTGGGTGTAATCCGCATGTGGGCAGATGAAGGCAGTCGAAACAGCCGATTCCAGATGCTCTTCACGTCTTTCCAAGAACGTAAGACCCTAATCAATGCATCTACCTTTCAGTTTGTTAAATTATACAAGTCCCAAAATCTTGTAGTATTTTCTTCATGCAGAGCAGTCACTGAAGAATTTTACCAAACAAGCTATGTAAATATTCAGAACAGTTTTTATTGTAAGCATTTGTAGTGAGCAATAATTTGTAATACAGTAGACGGACCACAAGATTCAAAACAAAGGAAACAGGTACAAGTGGTCATGACCTGTCCAGTTGTATAACTGTGACTTTTTTCTGATCCCCAAGCTACGTGCAAGTTTTTCCTTACACAACATGGAAAATAATACAGCTCTGAAAGTTTTTATCAAGTCAGATCATTTCCTCTGAATTTGATTTTTTAGATCTCATATGCATTTGAAAATTACCTTATGATTATTTTAACACAGGTAATGGGTATGTGCATATATCAGTGAACATGTGTGTTAGATATTGTTAAGCAAAGAGTTTAGGTTTTTTGTAGCAACAAAAGCTTTCTAAAAGCCTTTCATATTTTGGTTAATATTCTCTTTATGTGCCTTACTTGTATTTATATTTTTTATATAAAATCTGGACTCAGATAATAAACAATATACCCTGTGAAAGAAACAAAATGTAGTTCTAGCCAGTTTAAGAAAAGAAACAATGAAACCAATCACAAAAATCCCTCAACAAAACCCAATAGTTCCATTCATTGAAAACTATTGACCCAGATAATCCTGTGAAAGACCTGTGAAAGATAATCAATTTGTTTTCTTTGATAGGAATAATACATATTTGGCCTCTTTAGAAAGGTGCATTTATTTTCATACGGTGGTTCATGTTAATTTTTAATGTATATTTGGTTTGTGCTTTGTGTGTCTGACAGAAAGATTTCTTTGCAGCTGTCAGTGGTTGAAATGAAGGCTCAACCTACCAAACACATTCTTCATCTGTATTCTGTGTGTGTGTAGCCTGCAATGAGGCAACGAGTCTCTGTTGAGAACAGCCTCCGTAATTCCTTAATTATGGCTCTGATTAAAAATTTCTGACATTTTACATGCCTGAAACTGCATGCGCCACTCTACTCTCACACTTGCAGCCTCAGGGTGGATTATATTATGCTTGCCTGCAAATCAAGATGGGGTCTAAAAGACACTGAAAACCCTTGGTTGAGATGATACTGCCCTTTTCTCATTTCTGCAACTGGAGATGTCTTGAATATTCAAGATCTGATTCATTTTTTTCACAAGGCATCTTGATCTGTTACCTTAGAAACAACTGCATAGGCACTGGAGGTTCATAGCATATAAAGAACTGGAGAGCAAAGCACTGTGATGACTAACTTGAAATGAAGGTTTGAATAAGTGTATGTTTGCAAAGCTCTCATACTTTAAAGAATAATAAGGAAAATTGTGGGGTTTTTTTTCTCTTTTAATATCCCTAATATATTTCCCTGACATGCTACATCTTATGAGCTACTCCTTTCTTATAAGCAGATGATAGTTTATACTGAACAATATTCTGACTGAGAAATTCAAAATACTAACATAATGTGCTTTCTGCTCACTAAAAGCTGAAAATTTATTAAAGGCTAAGTAATATTTTGAAATATGTCTACATAGCCTGCTCATAAATAGTAGAAGGAAGCACATCTGTCATTTTAATGCTGGGAATTAACTTTAAAGATTTAAAGGTGATGCAGATGTTATTTTCTGTGTCTTGTCAGTTGTTTCTAAGTGCTGCCCTCTGCCACATACTGGTGCTGACTGTCAGGAGTCAGCTAGAACAGATGTCAGTGAGATGCACTCTGAGACACAGCTCATGGCATGTAAACTGCAACATCTTTCAGCAGCGTGTGAGAATAATTAGATCATCTGCATGGAAGAGAAGGAATGTCAGACCTCATTCAGGGAGATGTGCACCAGAGAACAGACACCTGTGTGTCTATTCAGGGACAAAGAAAGGAAAAAGTTCTATTTTGTTCATATAGAGCTGAGAAAGGAACAAAATCTTGTGGAAACAAGCTACTAAGCCTGAGCATTGTTTTCTTTCACTGTAAGCCTGTTCAGTGTTTATTCTTGTTTCAGAGCCATTTCTTGGGGACTTGACATTTGTGTAGAACAGAGAAATCTTAACGAGATTTCTCCTATGATTATTTTCATATGTTTCAATCAATGCATTCCAAATCCATTTAAAATATGTATACATTTTTCTATTGGCATCTAAAAAGTGGTCTTACAAGTTTCCAAACCTCTCACAGAGATGCTTTCAGAGTAGCCATGCTACATATATGCCTTAAGTAAAGGCATAAAATGCATGAGGTTGTTAAATTTTCTGCACCAGAAAATCAGGAATGATTCTCATCATTGTCAAAATAGCAATTGAGTTTTAAGGAACACTTAATAACTGATTAATTCTTAATAGATGATAATTTATAGTGATGATCTGATATTTCATTGTCAGCAGTATTAACTATTCCAGCTGTCATTGTGAGGTTTGACTCCTTATATCCTTATCTTTTTAATCTTTAATATATCTTCTAAGAAGAATCATATTTTTGTGCATGGGAGTCACTGTTACACTAGATTTTAAATAGCCAATAAATTAATAACTGATTCTGAAATCATTAAAAGGTAAACAAAAATCTGGTATAATCAAAAGGTGTCTGTTCATCTGGTAAGAAGACTTGAAAAATGAGTCTTTGTTTTCTCACCCACTGACTAACTGTTCATTTAATTTTCCATGATTGAAGAGTGATCTCCAGCCTGATTAATGACAGACATGCTACACCCACAGCTTCTTCAAAGAGCTGCTCCTCAGCAGACACACCTACGCTTTAGCCTAAAAGCAGATTTGTAAAACCAGGGCATATGGGATAAGAGAAAAACCCACTGTATGCACAGCAGACAAGACGTTCACTTTCTCACCTCTGACTGCTCTTTGGTAGCAAGGCTTCCTTCTGTGCCCATAACCCTGCACCAGAAACCCTAGATCAGAAAAACGTCATTCCTTCTCTTATTGTCCCTTTGAGCCATAAGTCTCTTTTTAAAGCCCCGTCACATGCAACTTTCTTAATGGAGCATGATTTCTATTATTCTTATTTTATTTTTATAAACAAAACCCATATTTAGACAGAAGTCTAAGGTCATGCCTGGAAGAGTAGTGTCCAAGTAATGGCACTCAAGTCCTTGTTTACAGACTAGAAGAGGATCACCCAGTGTGGGCAGTTCTTTAATGGGCAAAAGGTGAGCAGTTCTAGGGACAGTTTTTTTGTGGTAAAACTAAGGAAAGTACAGAAAAAGAGAACAGCAAGGTTTTTACTGCAATCTGTGAAGAGGCAGTTTCTCCTTGCAAGGGCTTAGGAATGTAAACAGATTGCAGCTTCGCTGGTTTTGCTCTCTGCTTCCACACTAATATTTTAAAAAGAAACCATTGGGATGGCCTCCTTACTGGTGAGCACTCATCTGTGATTTTCTTCCCTTCTGTGCTATTTGCAGCTATCACTAGTGAAAAATCCTCACTGGCTAAGCATCCCAGTGACTCTCTGACCCTGAACAAAATAATTGTTCATGGTGCCCAGAGTGTATTAGCAGAAAACAGGCTGGAGCACTGAGCACAGGCTCCTGACCTGCCACTCTCTGGTGAGTTTGTATATTAAAAAAAACCCTAACAAAATGAACACATGAAACCACATATAGATGTATTTGAAAGACTAGATAATTGATCTGTATATGGTACCAACTATCCATAAAAGTTACATTTATCTTGCACAGAGCTGCCTGAAGGTGACTGAGGAAGTGTGTCTGTATTAAGCCCATTTCATTTTCAAGTTTCTAATAGCTGTATTTTAACAAGCCTTTTTTCTCATTAGTGGCAAATAATATACTTGTAGTGCACAGTACTATAACAATCTTAATAATTTTATAGTTTTAATAAAGCAAGTGAAACTGTCTCTCAATAAATAGTTTCCCTTGAAGAGACTGATAGAAAACATCTTCTGTTTCAATGATGATTCAAGGAACATCTGAAGAATTTAAATCTTCCTTCTCTTGTGGAGAAAAGAAAGGCTTATTTTTCATTAAAGAACAATGAGAAAATCCAAATGATCTGTACTTAAAGAATTCATGTGCAGAACATGATGCAATGAGCTATCTTGAGTAGAGGAGGAGTAGGTGTGAAATGTCTAACGACTTCAGTGTAAAATGTTTCTCACATCCAACCATTGTTAAGATTTCAGACTTTTCCCATTCACCCTTAGGAGGAAGCAAGACCTTTCAAAAATGTTATGACAAGAAAGGAAGGGGAGAAAGGAGGGAGAGAGATAAGCCTAAAAATAACAAGTAGGGTAGGACATTTGTCTCAGATTATCCCATGCTGGCTTGGAATCCTTGCCTTGAAACAGGCTCAAAGAGTAAATCCACACGGTTCAATGAAGCACAGCATAGACACCCAAGCTGTCTTGCTCAGAGCTAGTTCACAACCTGGAAGCAAAGGAGTCACACAAACTGTGGATAGTGCTGAGAAATAGTGAGAAATACACTGGAGAAAGCACTGCACTGAAATGCTACAGCCAGGCTGCCCACCAGTTCCATAACAGATCTGCTTTTAGCTCCATCTTGTAAAAGTGTTTTGGTCTGCCCATGATTTCAATTGATATCCACACTATCCTGCAATGCCCGACAAAATGATGCTTAATGCACAGAGATAATATATTTTGTTACTTATGTAATAGCATCACAATGGTATAATAATTATTATTAACATGGAATGTTTAATTTCTATACTGCTTTACAAATTCTGTAATTTTATAGTATAAATTGAAATGCCTTACTTGTGACTATTTTATTGTCTGAGTGAAACCAGTATAACTTTTTTAAAACTTAAATTACTACTGTTTTTGTTTCATGTTGCATTGTAAGGATGGCATATGGAAGAACTATAAATAAACTTTATGTTTGTTTCAGGGATATTCAGGGTTGAAATATTAATTTTTTGTTAATAAATTAAAAAGTGCATATTATGGGCACATACATTTCTAAAACATTCCTATAGTAAGAAAATGTAGGCAACTACATTGGTTCAATTTTTAAGAATTTTGAAAGCAGTAACCTTCAAATATCAAACAGAAGCTTTTTTGAATACTGTGGTGGAAACCTTCTGGAAATATGAATAATATAACAATCTCCTAAGTTGTATTAGAAACAGAACATATTTACATTCTCAATAACAGAAAAAGGGTTGTTATTATTATAGTTGGGGTTTTTAAACATAGGTTTCCTATACCTGAAAAGACTGGGATATCATAGCTATTCTTGTTAAGGCACTTGCTTATATATCTTCTAGGATAAGAGCACCATCTTGTGTTTAGTGTAAATAGCCGTTGCATCGCAGAAGTTGCATTATAATTAATTAAAGAACTATAAAATTTGTTCGTATATTAAGATACAAAGTATTCTTACACAGCACTCATTCATAAAAAGAAAATATTATCATTAAAAATAATTTAGAATGAAAATGTTTGGAATTTTTAGTATTGTATACTATTATTTTACTATATAGTATTGTAAACTATTATTTCATATAAAATAATTATTGGTCCAATTACAAACTAGAAGAAGAACCTCTAAGAAATTTTTTCTTTAATTAGTGATTTAATTTAGAATGTAATATTTCCATGATGTAAAAATCAAAGAATTGATTAGAGACTTAATGTTTTTAGAATATATTAAGTTGAATTGTATGTGTATGAATTATAGGAATTTTCTCAGTTGTGTCAGAATCATTATGAATTGTTCATCATGATGAATATATATCTCACTTTTCTTCTAGGCCAGTACCTTGGTAGAGCTTAACTCAAGTCAGCTTTGTTTCACAGGAGAAATAACACAATTTCATGTTCTCAGCTCTTACTTTAATCTAACTATGAATTCAGGGTTTTTTCAGAGAGCTACAGATGGGTTGAAAGAGACTCCAGAGTATAGTGTAGTCCAATCTTTTTGCTCTAAGCAGGGTCAGCTATAGCAGGGGGCTCAGGACTGTGTCCAGTGAGGTTTTGAATATCTTCAGTGATAGAAACACCAAAACCACACTTTGTAAATCACCTCTTGCAAAGTGTTTGACCAGCCTCAAAGTAAATGTTAGTTCTTGCATTTAAAGAGAATTTCCTCTACTTTAGTGCTTATTTCTTCCTGTCTTGTCACTGGGCATTGCTAAGAAAAGCCTGGCTCTGTCTTTACTCCCTTGCAGTGGATATTTGGGTGCACTGACAAGAACCTGCTCGGAACAGTCCCAGCTTTATCAGCCTGTCGTCACACCTCTGATATCTCAAAGCCTTTAAAGGCTTCCTGACCTCTTACTGAGCTCTCTGCAGTACATCTGTGTCCCTTTTATGCTGTTGAGCCCAGAACTCAACAAAACACTGCAGATGTGGTCTCACCAGCGCTAAAGAGAAGGGAAGGATCATACCTCTTAGCCTGTTGACAATTCTGTTTTTAATGAAACCCAGGACAGTTGTGGCCTTCTTTGCCATAAAGGCACGTTCCTGGCTAAAGGTGATTTTCAAGGTGACCTTATTGCACACCAGAACATTTTCTGCAATCTGGGTTTTTAGTCAGTCAGTCCCAGCATGTACTGGTGCCTGAAATTATTTCTCCTAAGGCACAGGAATTTAAATCTCCTTTTGCTGATCTGCTTGAAGATCCTATTTGCCCAGCCCACTGAGGCCTCAATCAGCAGGACTTTTCAGAAATAATCAAGAGTGGATCCACAATGATGTGTCACATTTTAGGGGCACTGCATCAGGACGCAGGAGTTCATGTCTTTCCAGTTGATTAAATATTCCCTAACCTCAGCCCCTTCCCCTCAGGGAAGTCATATTTCTGCTGTGATCATGCTGCCTCACTGCCACCACTTATATGTATCCTTTCTATGTTTGAGCTTATCCAGAAGCTCATCCATGTAGAATTACTGCTACTTTCACTTGATTTTTGGCCTGTCCAGATAGACAACTGCTGAGCTTGGAGGAGGTGATCTTACAACTCCTTGAACTTGCATCTGTCCAGGACCACCTGCCACGACATTTGTCCACCCAGACCCCTCAACAGTGAACTTTTGTTTTTCTGAGGCCCAGGATTATGATTGCTCTTTTTGGTTTTATTCCTTCTTTACAGCACCCTGAACTCCATCATCTCATGCTCCTGACATTCACATTCTCAATTGGTTCTTGTTTATAAAAGAATAAAGCACAGCAGAACTACCCTCTTCAGCTCCTTGATTACCTGTGTCAGGAAGTTATCAATGCACTCTGCAAACTTCCTGCATAGCTTGTACCCTGCTGTGTTGCCCTCCACAGGCATCAGGTGGTTCAAACCCCCATAAGGACCAGGCCCTGTAAGACTACTTCCAGGTGCCTGAAGATTTCATTGACTGCTTGGTCCTGATCAAGTAGTCCAGACACAAAGTAGAATATTGTTAGTTTTCCACTAATCATGACCAAAAAGTCACTTGGCTGCTAACCTGGGTGATCTTTCTGCATTCCTGCTCCTCTCTCATATAAAGGACATTTATATAGTGATGGAGAAGACCATGGAGTGATAGAGTAAGGCTTCTGGTGTGTGGAGATGTTTCTGCTGCTTTATCTAGTTGAAGTTAATGACAGAAGTAGTTTCCTTTTGTGAAAACATACACAAGCTAGCTGTCACATATTGCTTGGTTCCATTGCCATCCTGGGTTCTGTAACAGCTTTTTAGAATGTATCAGGACAAGATCCATCTTACTGTGAAAGAATCTGGTTTACCACCAGTTCATTTATCTTTTTGTTATTACTAGAATGTCCTTGAAGTATCATCCCAAGGCTCCTTTGCCATGCCCTTTTTTGAGAAAAAAAGCAAATTCCTACAGTATACAGCAGGACTGACAAGTTTTCAACTTCCCTTGATGCTTTCATTCATTAAAAAAAATTCCTTGATTAGAGTGAGGGAAACATATTGACTTTTTGTCCAGCTTAATCACTCTGGGTTCATGGGACTGCAGAGAGGTCTTGGCTATTTTAATTTTACAACCATGAACAAGAGGGAGTTGTCATTAGTTTTCTGAATCTTACATTTGGGTTTTTCTCATGCTGAGTTTGCTGTACTAGTTCTGAAATTGCTTTGCTTCACTATTCATCTTGTTTTGACATTTATTCACATACCATTTTTTTCCTCCACCATTCAATAGCACAATTGAAGAAAACCTAAATTTTCATTTTTTTCTTCCTTTCTTTTGCATTTTGTTTGCAGACGTCCCTGTCACCTTTTTGCATAATCACTCCTTCTTCTTAAATCTGAAAAAATGGTCTTCTTTATTGCTCTTTATTTTTCTCTCATCTATGAAACATTTCCTAATATTTTTTCATTTGCTAGAAAATCTCACTATTTCTTTTAGTGCAGAATAAAATAACCAATTCACATTGATTTTTCCTGTAGAGTCCTCTCTTTCTTCCTTCTACTTTCTCTTCCTTGCTACCTTCATTTAGTTCTTCTTTTCTACTTATCACAGCTATATTTCTGAATTCAGACAACACCCTGTCCTTCTGACTTCACTTCTAAGATCCTTCATGCTACTCTGAATGATTTTTGGTGTTTTGGTTGAGGATTTTTGTTTTGTTTTTTGTTTGAGTTTTTTGTGGGGGGGTTTTTTGTTTGTTTATTTGGTGTGTTTTGTGGTCTTAATAGTATAACCTATCTTAATCCTGCAAGTGTTTGCTTGTTAACTTTTTTTTTTAAACATTTCTCCCTTGTTCCCGTGTCACTCCTTTTTTCTTGGTTTGATATTTGGGTCTTTTTTTTGGTACACTTGG
>VZTB01010980.1:46861-69186 GCA_013397245.1 Thryothorus ludovicianus
ATGGGTCCATCTTTAGATTTCCTTAGGTTTCTCACTTCTTTTTGCTCAGAGTAGGCAGTGAGATGGTTTCTGCATGTAGGAAACACCCCAAAAGATCCTCACCTTTCTTGGAAACAAGGATTGCAGCTAGAGTGTGAAAAGATGATTGTGCCTCTGATGTGTTATCTACGTGATGTGTCACATGAGGATGTGGCACAGTATCCTTCAGGCTCAGCCTTCACTGTCCCCAAATGACAGCAATAGATAGATAAGGACAGTCCCTAAGTATCCTCCCTTTCTAATATGCACATGTGGTCTTCTGATCTGCCCAGTATAAAGTAGAATCTTTTCTGTAACAAATTTAAAATGTGACCAGGCTCCCTGCACCTCAGGAGATGGTATGCCAGATTTAGAACCAAGAATTGAACAGTGGACAGGCTGGCTGATATCTTCTGGCTAAGAGACTCGGTATATGTATAGTGTTATATCTGAGTGAGTGGTTGCATATTTGGAGTGTGCACTTTGATTTTGATGGCATTTACTATTTGCTTAACACACCATAAATTCTCCAAATAAGACAGTTATGGATATCTTAACTTAAACACTTATTGATAAGTGGTTTTCTTGACACGATATATAGAAGTATTAAGTTCTACAATATAAATCTTCTGTATTGTCCTTTGTTTGCAAACCACTAAACCATTCTCTCTGCTATGCATCTATGTTGTCATAGGAACTGCTTCTGAAGTTGCAGAGGAGAACAATTTCCATGAAGTAAATTGTAACTCAAAGTATCAGTAATATGAGCATCATAACTGCTTTCTGATTAGTTATGGGTTTTAGTTTATTTTTTAACTCTCCCTTAAAAATAATTATAATAATACTTTTGTGTTGCTTGAACTAAAAGAATACATAAAATGTTCATTTTTGACAATTTAACACTGGCACAGTTTGTAGCTCTTCTAAGTTACAGGAGGCTTTCCCGTTTGAAGAGATGTGAGGAGTAATTTATCTTTACTATATTGTACAATTTGGAGTAGTAGCTTCACAACCCCAACACCTAATGGTCTCCCAACACTTCATAAACACCACAGTTTAGCAGCATCTTCAGTGCCTTCCAAAGGCTTTCAGGTGGTCTCTTCACAGTAATAATAAATGGCCATCAGTAAAACCATTTTCCTGCAGCTTTAATCTGCATAATTCTTCTAGACCGTGGGCTTCAGGGACACTGAAGACTGTTGTGCTTCTTTATCTTCACACTTGTGATCAAAAGGGTGCTTCTTAGCTGTAGCCTTTTTTATGACCAAAAGGTTCTTAGAATAATTTTATTTTCTCTGTGTATAAATAGTCAGGCACCATTGATGTGTGCCGTCAAGTACATATCTTGAGTCAAACAAGTTTTCTCATTAAAATTGAGGTTCCAGAAAAAAAAAACTTTAAAAGATGCTATTTTTCATACATTGGATCATTCTGGGATACAGCTAAGTATTTTCATAGCAGCCCATAGGGTGATATGTTTTGGATCTGTGGTTAATCTGTTGATAACACATTGGTGACTTCCCAACGTTTGGAAGCCAACCCGCCACTTCTATGAGAGTCATGTTAGGAGAAAGTTCAATCATTTTGGACAAAACTGAGAACTTCTTGCCAAAGAAAAATAAACAGTCTGTGATGTGAGTGCTCTCCATGTTGCATGTCAAATATTTAACATGATAAAAGAACGTGTTGTATAGCTTTGTTCTATTATGGAATACATGTCCACTCTTAGATGTGTTTGTAGAAAAGAGCTCAATGATTTACTAATTTAATATCATTTATCATTTCTCTCATTTTTAGCCCCTTGTGAAGCCAATACATTCTTTTGCCACAGTAATATGTGTATAAATAATACACTTGTCTGCAATGGACTCCAGAACTGTGTGTATCCCTGGGATGAAAACCACTGCAAAGGTAACACATAGAATTGAAAAAGTTGTCATTTACACTGCATGAGACACAATATATGATCCTCAGTATCTTGCTAAGTATGTGCCAAATGGGTGAAAGCTCAAGAAGAGTAATTCAGGGAGAACGTACATTAGGCAATAGAGCAAATGAAGGAAGGTAAAAAAATGCCAGTGGATTTTATTTTCAGCATTTTCATATTTTTTTTCCCTCTGGTGTTTCATTAGTTATGTCATGGTGTCTGTTTATGCATTTCTGAGAGGCTTTTTGATCACTTGGTCTCTCCTTTCCATACAATCTAAATTAAAATTAAAGGTAATATTTTGGTTCCTTTGCCATAGTTACCTTTGTAATGGGGTAACATGAGTACCATGTGTCTTTCAGCTGCATGCTATGCCCATAATAGCTGAGGTAGTCTTATAAAGGAAGATGGAATTAATACTGTAAGAAAGCAACCAAATCTACCTATAATCAAATTGAAAGTGAAAATTGAAATTGAACTGCAAGAAACAAGCACAGGAAATAAGATGTAATATTTATTTCATAGGCAGGGAGTGATGTTCCTACCTATGTGCTGACAATGGTTTCTAAATATTTCTGTGGTTCCATTAAAAAAAAAAAAAGCAAACAACAAATCAGTCTCAAAACAGCATCTGTGTTGTCATCAGGGAAAAAAGCTTAACTAACTTACATTGCAGGCCAGGGAGACAGTTCACTTCTGTCTTGTATCCCCCTGTCTCCCCCCTACTGCAGATTTGTTCCTGAAAACATGGGATATGCCAAATTTAGGAACCAATCAAGAAAAAATTCAGAATGAGGTGGATTAGCAACCAGCCCATAAGTCTGTAAAATCCTGACAAGCAGTGCAATGGGGTATACCACAAATGAAAACATATACTTCAAAAGAACACAGCTAAATTGTGGCATAGCATAATATTCTTCAAAGAACCTAAACAGACAATTGGGAAATGATTATTCATTCTCTAGTTCTTCACAATAGAGGAAAACAGTAAACCTTCACCACACTTCAATTTCCAGAATGATTTTCATCTTTCCTTCGTCAAGTATCTTTTATAAGGTCCTGTGCATTTATCCTCTCTGTTTTTCTGACTACAAAAAAAAAAAAATTGCTGATTCTAGCAAAAATGTTGTTTACTGCAATGTTGCTTTTTCTAACTCTGTCTAAGCTTATAGATTCATTCAATGTTTCTCTAACTGACTGACACAGACTCTGGAGAAAGAGAAAAATTTACTGAAGAGTTAACTTTTGGTATCTAGGATATTATGAAGAGATGAGTGCTACTGTTTTGGTGCCAATAACTTCAGTTTCAAAGGCTTTTCATTAATTCCTTTTATATGTTTTAGATTGCCAAGAAAAATTACGCTAAACTGAGTGTTGAAACTTAACTACAGTTGTCTTGCTATGCCTGAAACTGATGCAAACATTTCAACTTGAATTTCTACAAGGCTCAGTCACCATCTCATGCCTGCAGCCTTGTGAAAGCAAATCACAGAGAAAGATGCACAACAGAAGGGGGAAACTGGTTTTATTTAATTATTTACTACATTTTTCTGTTTTATTCACAATGCAGAATTTACTGATTTACTTATTAGAGGCTCCTAAGTAAAGGGTAGTAGGTATGATCAGCTTTTGGATTTTTATGGCTGTTTAAAAAAGTTTTTGTAATTATTAGGAAAAAAAAACAACACAGAAGTAACTTATACAAATATGTGTGGGTTTTTTTAAATTTGAATAACTTTTCTCTTTTCTCTTGATTCAGCTTTTTCATTGAACACTGTCGAAATTCCCTCTCAGCTCACAAATATTAGACCTTAAATCCTGTAAAATCTTGTTCTTTCATAGGACCTAATGTCCTAGCTGCATATATTTACTGGAAGAGAGAGAAAATAATGAAGATAACATCTGTAAAAGTCTTGGGGGCTTTAGCAGTCAAATGGAGTTCAGAGGTGACACTGAAACCATCTTCTTGTTATGGTGGTTGCTTTTTATAAAAGAATTTAATAATTCTTTCATTTAATTAAGCTTGCAATGTACCCTGAATAAAAAAGTTTCCAAGTGAATGGGCACACAAAGGATTTGTGAGTTGCTTACTTGGCATTCACAAATATCTGCTTTCTTCCTCTTTTCTTTTTTTGTTGGTGAGATTGATTAAATGAACTCAGAAATAGACTGGGCTCAACCTTGCAGTAATCTGTGAACCCATCATAGTTGTTTTTATTCTTGAACTGCAATTAATACTATGTTTGTTGGTTTTTTTTATTCCCTCTTGCACAGAAAAAAGAAAAGCAAACCTATTGGATCAACTTACCAATACCAGTGGAACTATAATTGGGGTGACTTCTTGCATTGTGATCATCCTCATTGTTATCTCTATTATAGTACAGATCAAGCAGCCTCGTAAAAAATTTGTCCAAAGGAAAACAGACTTTGATCAAACAGTGTTCCAGGAGGTGTTTGAGCCTCCTCATTATGAGTTATGCACCCTTAGAGGGACAGGGACTACAGCTGACCTTGCTGACGTTGCAGATGACTTTGAAAATTATCATAAACTGCGGAGATCCTCTTCAAAATGCATTCATGACCATCACTGTGGATCACAAGTGTCTAGTATTAAGGGCAGCCGTAGTAACCTCAGCACAAGAGATGCTTCTGTCTTGACAGAAATTCAACCCCAGCCTGTAAAACCACTTGTTCAGCCCATGAACAGGAGAAATATCCTTGTCATGAAGCATAGCTACTCACAAGATGCTGCAGATGCGTGCGAGATAGATGAAATTGAAGAGGTGCCAACCACAAGTCACAGGCTGTCCAGACATGATAAAGCTGTTCAGCGGTCAGTATCAATAAATTTTTGATGAAGACTATTGTGTAAGGACTTGATTGCCTAAACATATTCACTCTTTGTTCAGTAAAGGCATATTTTCTTTCGACTTTATTTATTGTTCAAATTTCTGTTTATTGATAGCACATGCCATTTTATTATCTCTCTTTCTATCTTTTTCTCATCTCTGCTCCTCTCTCCTGAAGGATCTTGTAACTCTGTTTTACCTTTTTATTTTCTTTCTTTTTCTTTTACTGTTTTACATATACCCACATGAATACACATACAGGTCATACAGAGAACAGGTACAATTTTTAAAACCAAAGAAGATTGTGTGAATTTAGTTTTTGGAACAGCCACATACATGTGGTTTCCTTGTAACTGAGGTGGCCTTGAATATCATCCACTGTTGGTCTAACCATCTCTAAATAAATTCATCATCAAATAAAAGATATGTGTATACATTTTGAGGTACAAAACAAGAATGGGTAACACAGTCCTGGGGTAAGGAAACTCCTTTCCTCATGGAAAATTACCTTTTATATAATGAATTACAGTAGTTCTGAAACTTTACTGTATTTGTTTCATTATTGATCGCAGTACTTTGGCTTTTCAAATAAACATAGATTAGAACATGAAACAACATAGTGAACTTATATATATTTACATATAATAATGAATTTCTTATATTTACATATAAGAATGAAATTCATTCTTATCTGTAAATATGTATATGAGGTCACTATGTTGTTTCATGTTCTAATCTAATCTTTCTTTTTCTCTCTAATCAACAAAAAAATGAAAATCAAGCATAATATTTTTAATAAAAGAGCTATTTCTTCTGAATATTGCACTTTGAATCACTGTAAATATACATTATTAAACGTTTATAAGTAAAAGAAAAAAAACAAAAAATATTATCAATTTATGAATGAATTTATGAAAAGGAACATATAACCCTTTTTTAATATATTTGTGTTTTCTTTTGCATGCATTATTTATGAATTTTTAGTTACTCTTTACGTCTTCCATATTTTCTTTGCACATTAAGTAATTTCTTTCTCTTAAAAAAAAAAATTTGTTATTTTAATCCAGTTGCATGTCTATGTAAAGTACTTCATGAATATCAGATTATCAAAGTGTATTGTTTATTAAGTAGCTATATGCATATATTTCTTGTTTTTTATGTAAACACTATTATTTTGAATGAAATAGCCATAACATTCCAGGTTCTGCCTCATTGGGTCTCTAAGCAAACATGAGTCTGAATACAACACAACTAGGGTCTAAGAGAAAACCTGAGGTAAGTAAACCTCTCTATACAGCAATTGAACCACCTCTTGCTTTCCATTTTATTTGTTATATTGTTAAAATGCATTTTAGGTCTCCAATTGTGTATCATCTTGTATGGGGCCAGGTTTGAATGCTAAAAAAATTGAAAGCCAGATGACCACTTTAGCATTCCAAACTAAGCAAAATCTGCTAAATCCTTGCTCTTGACAGAATTATAGTCAGCCCCTGGCAAAAACAATCTTCATTATAGCAGCATTATAAAGTCATGTGCTTTGCATGGCTCTTGCATTTCATTTTCTTGTTTCTTCTTATTATTTATGGAAATAAAAGTTAGAGCCGCAGCACGTGAAATAGAATGTAACACTTGGCAATTTAATTCAAGTCAGTAAGATGTGGAACTGTGTGTTTTTAGTTCATTTTTTTAATCCAATCTTGTTGAGTGTTGAGGGAAGAGTGTAAGTTGATATTGATAAATTTAGAGATTCTGTAGCATTAGGGTTAATGTTTTCAAATTAAACTTAATTTTTGGAGAATTTTCCTAGATTTTCATTTTCATAATTTTTTTATCAGCCCTTAATAAACCTAATCTCAGATGTTTATAACAGAGCTATAGATAGCTCCTAGTCTGTCAGTTTATATATGTGTATATATAAACATAGATATGTGTACATACATTTTATGTATATATATGTATAAAGCAATTTTACAGTGAAATAATCCATTAATGGATTTATTGCCTGTGGATAGTTTAGGTAAATATTTTTCTGCATTTTTTTTTTCCTCAGAGAGGGCATATTTTAGCTTAGTTTTGATTTCAGATGACTATTCATGCAGTCATGCAAACTCTGAATGGAAAAACCTATAATCAACTATCTCAGCTCTCTGAAAGACAGAGTGGGAAATTTTCCAATTTAATTTATTTGCCTTTATGCAAACTTAAGAAGTATAGACATATCTTACCTCCTTAGCAAGATATTCCCATTGCGTAAAAATATATTTCTTTTGTAATTTGGTTTCTGGCCACGAAGTGTTCCTTAGCTATTAAATATATTTGGAGATTTGCTGAAAACTTGAGGAAGAAATTAGTTCCTGAGACTGTCCTTTTATTTTTTTAAGTCATAGTTTTCTTTAAGTTGATCTGTTTTATGTCTGTTATTTACTTGTATGTTGTGTGATATGTGGGAGAAGATTTACATTGAACTTTTGTTATATGTACGTTGTTTTCATTATATAGACTGCTTGAGAATAGTGCGCTCCTGGGTGATTTTGAACATGCTACAGTGAAATGTGAAACTATCGTCCTTGGAAACACCAGCTAGAGGTTTTATGGACTCTGACCAGCTATTCTCTTATCATGAAAAAATTCAGCAGTGTTGAGTAAAATTACTAGAAGGCAATAAGACTTTGGTTATTATGCTTATCAGTCATTTCTCCTTTTCTTTTTCTCTCTTCTTTTTGTTGCAAGTAAAATTCCCAATTTCAGGAACAATTTATTGAAATCAGGTATTTAGCCATTCATAATCACTTCAATAGAAATGTTTGTTGGATCAGCATCTAGCAATATGACTGAATTTGACATTGAGAAATTAATCTGCATGTATGTTACTGAATATTTGAGTTGGCAAAAATTCCTTTATTAGATACATTGTAAAAAGCATGCATTCACAGTTATTGCTGTTACTGTTCCATTTCTGTGTCATATGCTTGCTACTTGTAACTTTTATATAAAAATACATAAAACAATGTATAATAATTTCGTACCTTGAGTTTAATGCTATGTTTTTTTTTTTACCTAATTTACTAATCCTGTGTAATTCGGGAGATCAAGATCAAAATGTAGTTTCTAGGAATTTGAAACACAGATATAGCAGAGAATCAACTGTCTCTTATCCCTCAATTGCTGAACAGAATACATTAATTTTTTTTAAATTTAAATGAATTCGTTATAGGTTGATCACCTAATTTCACTTAAAAGGTTTATGATAATTTATGTATTCCATTCTGTACTCTTAACTAATTCATTTCCATAGCAATTATTAGGAAGTTTGCTTCAGTATGGTAGAGTAGCAGATTTTTATCAGTTGCACAAACCCTATGTTTGGGTTCCAACTTTAGAAATACAAACATAAGCCATTTCCTTAGGCAAGATAAAATTATATTCGTAATTCAAGCTGTAAGTATTAGTAACCAACACCAAAACCAAATTTGAGAGGTTATATTTTTAAGGAATTATTACAGGTTGAAGAGCCACTATTATGTAAAGTTGAAAGCCCCCTCATCTAAGAACTCAGTAACCATCCATAAAATCATAGTTTCATTATCTATTTAAAGTGTATCTTCCAAATTCTCTTCCATAACAAATCTCAGCTCCTTCTGAAACGTCTTGCGTCATTCATGGTTGTTAAATTTTTCTGCATAAAAATGTTGCTAGGTTTATTGGAAAAAGTGTAAAGCATTCTATCTATCTTCATAAACTAAGTACATGGGGAAAAAAGAAAACCTAAAAGACTGGCATTAAAAATAAGGTGATTTTATGAACTATTTAAATATATAATATAAAATTTGCATAATTAAAAATACATAAAATGTGATTTCTACAACTGTGACTTAATAGTGACATGGGAGTTGCAGTTATTTGACTACTTTTATATTTACAATGTATTTTACAGCTATTTTTATCTTGAATAATTTGTTTGTTTTTCACATATCAGCTTCAAAAACAGTCCTCTGTCCTCTACAGTTGTTAAGTCATCCCTCAATTACATGGGTGTGCAGCATGCACTTAGTTCATTTCCAGATCAGTAACTCTTCACAGGTTCATACAATTTATCACTGTTTCTTTCCTTAACTTTTCCAAGTCCTAGCTCATTAAATTCTTTTAAGTACATGTTAAGATATTTGCCACATCCATGCTTAAAATGGATACATCCATGCATCCATTAAAAAATAAAGGAAGAATTAAAGACTTGCTAAAAGAAATGCATATACATGCAGACACTTGTATGTATATTTATGAATATTTAGTACTGGAGATAGTGTATAAATAAATATGTAAGGAGAAATCTAAATATGAATTTAGCTTTGAATGAATTATATTGTTCTCACACAAAAATGCTGAACTTGTTTCTTTAAAGTTTCTGTATATATTTAAGTGCCTAAATCCCACTGTAACACTGAGTTTGTCTAGTCCCTCCTCTAGACAAGGACACAATAAAATTAATTTTAAGAATATTTTCAGCAAAATGTTAACTGAAAAAACTGAACTGGATAAGACATAGATATTAATAATTACATTGCACGCTCATCTTTTCTTTCTTTTAAAAATATCTAATTGTGCCACACAAAAAGGAGGGAGAAAAATAAAATTCTGTATAAACAGAACAAGTCAAGCAAAGTGAGAATGGTAAAGCTTGATTCTGGAAACTCCTTTAGAAACATATTGTCTAATAGTTAGGTATACCCTTAAATAAAAAACATTGTAAGTACAAAACACATGTATACTGGGGTCAAATTATATCTGCTAAAAATATAAACAAAAATTAATTCAAACACAGATAAAATGGCATAATTAAAATATTTAATTTCAAGTAATTGAATTCTTTGCATAATCAGTGTGAATAATAGCCTAGTCCACTACACTGCAAATAGTAAAGAAAATATTTGCTTCATATCACACAATAGTAGGATATCTTAATGTGATCTATGAAACTCAAAATATTAAAATAAAAGGGGATGTTGCTGGAAGTAAACAGTTTTCCTTTCCTATCAGTATTTTTCGTTATTATGAATCTGCTTGTTTAAAATCAGAAAGAAGTTCAAACAAGCTTTCAATTATATGGAAAGGAAGTTTAGGTTACGTTAACACAACTTTATATGTTAAAATTGTATAACACAATAAATTACTGTAGATTAGCTGAGCTCCTAGTCCTAGCTCCATGTATTTTGCCTTATATTTGCCTTAAACTAAAACTAAGAATGATATTTATTAGATAATTTTGACTTGACTGGTGCACTGAATGTGATCTACAGCCATGTTAACAGTATGCTTATTTCTTACATATTTTAAAAAAAATAGGCTATTCTATCATAGTGCATTGCAATATTGTTTGTAGTTTTGTGGTTTGTTTTTTTTTTTCCTTCCATGGATGTAGTTTCATGGATATACTTTTGTTTTTGCGTGATAGTTGGACAGCCACACCCAACCTTTTTCTCTGCTCCAGGAAATATGGCCTTTGCTATTTGTCAAGGACTCTCTGCAGCATCATTTAAAAATCTCAGGAAGTTCATATGGTAAACAATCCTCATTTAAACTTTTTCTGTCTTCACAATTCTAAAAATAGCTTAAAAAAACTCAAAGCAAGGCTCTGATAAATGTTAGCACCTTATCCTTCATTTTTTCTCAGTTTTTATGCTGGAGATATTCTCTTGAACATATCAACAATGTAACCAGTGAGAGGGAATAAGAGAAAGTAGGAAGGTTTCTTGTTAAAGAGAAATTGTTAGCCCCCACACCCTCCCACACCCCCCAAAAAAATCAGACAAAGAAAAGACACACAGAAAGCTATTGTACTTAGAAGAAGAATATAAAGGACTTTTTCTCATACCTATTTTCAAATTTGCAAACATATTTAAGACAGATAAATGCTTTAACCACCAAATAAAAACATTCTGTTCATGTCCAGCTCCAAAAGACAGAAGTAATACTTCACAGAACACTGTCCTACAAACAAAAAATTGGATTTTTTAATGTAGCTTCTACTTTATATGTAAATCTCCCTGATATCACAAAGATATTTCAGCCGAGGGAGCACAGCTGAAGTACTAAGGCACATGCAAAGGACAAAATCTGCACCATTCAAATCTCTTTTGAACACTGAAGTCTATATCCGATCTGAAAATATCTCCTCACTTGTGACTCAACACTTGATGTGAAGTCTTACACTCACAACTCCACTGCTTTTCATCATTACCTTAGGATCATCTCTCTTTTCCCTTTGATGATCACTTTACATCTTTATCACTTGCTGCTTTTCATCTCTGTCTGCAATGAGTTTAGTTCGAGTTTAGTTCTCTTCCCATCTCACCTCAAAATTCACTGAAAATGCTGAAATCCTACCAGCTCCCTGCCTTTGTGTTACCCTTGAATCCACCAAGCTCTTTCCCATCACTTTAGAGTCATCTTAATCATTCCTTGTTTTTTAACAGCAAAATGAAAACACGAGATCTCAGCACATCCTAATCACTCTCAATTTATGTAGCACAACAGATGAAGGTGCCCTGGAATGGACAGGAGGATGGGCTTGTTGGGCACACTGGGTCTGCATTTCAATGACTGTGCATCAGCGTGGTCTGGGCTGTCTACCTCCATGTGTTGGCATGACTGCCCCTGTGATAGCCATACCTCAGTGTTCACCCACCGTTTTTCTTCTCCCAGTTGACACCATTGTCAGTACATTTCCAGCACTCCAAAGTTTTCTTCTGTGCTGTATTTATATCAGTGTGTATCTCCACACAACACAAATCTTTGTCCTAGCCTCCTTCACATACCTATTGAAACAGTGCACAGCCTGGCAAACACCTGGCAATGATGTGGCAGAGCTATCATCAGCAAGGTAAGATCATCAGCTATCAGAAGAAGCAGGAGTTGCTGCTTCCATCCATTTTCTTTCCCAGGAAAAGGAATTGTGCTGATCCAGAATCTCCAAACAAAGTCACTATGGGAGAAAAGTGAAGCCACTATCCCCTTCAAGCAATGAATCCTAACTGGGAGAAGAGACACCAGTTTAGAAGCCCATGATCAAAAATGGAAAGAACAAGATGGCTTAGATTTCTTTACTAAAGTTACAGGCCCGACCAAGACTGTGCAGCATAATTTCATCTCTTCATTCTCAGATAAAGGAAAACTGCCATTCAAGTCTTTATCCCAAGGAGAAGGATGCTACAACTGTGAGTACCATTCCATTCAGACCTCTGGAAGGACTTAAAAGCTTCTTGCATAAATGTAAGCAGACAAGGACTTACTGGGCCTGTGAGGGTAGTCTTGTGCTGCTACGTGCAGCATCTGCAGTATCAAGTTGTTTAGATCTTTTAAGTTCTCCATTCTTCAGTCAGTCCTCCTGAGCTCTGGAATGGTACATAATAAACACACTCAGCTACTTAAAAAATGGTGGCTTTACAGGAAAACAATTACTTGGTATTTGGTTTAGTTGGATGTGAAAATATCCATGGCACTTGCTGCAGCTATTGTGAAAAAAAATAGGAGGTTTTTTTTGCACATTTTCTAGATTAATGTATCTGGTTAAATGAACAATTCAGCTGGATCAGCTACTTCACTAACTGAAAACACCTTTCATCTGAGATTTTACTTGTAAAACTGCAGTGCCTGATTCATGCTTTAGTCACATCCTCCTTCTAGATCCTGCTTTTTTCTGAGTTCAGTGAAAGTTTTAGTTAGGAAAAATCAGTTTGTTGAAAGTGAATGACATTCAACATCTTTAGTGAAGCCAAAAATATGATTTATACTGGGGAAGGAATGCTTCATTCTCATTTCTTAGTGCTAGAGGAATTTTCAACAAGTCATCTGCTCTTTCCCTTTGTTGTAAAAATCAGTTATTTAAAGCAAAATTAGTGCTCTATACTTAGGTGATCTCTGTAAATTTGAAAAAAAAATAAAATAATGAAAGAGAACACCAAAAATATAAATTAAACATATTTTCCCAATGATCAAAGTAACAATAATATTTTCAGAAACTACAGTTGAGCCCTTGGTTACTATACTAACTTTCAATTTTTTAATAAATTTCATATTATCCTAAGGTAAAAAATTCATCTAAGGAATTTGAGTGATATTATATTTGTATACCAATTAAAAATTACAAATTTGTCATTTAAAAATCTGTAAGGTGCCTATTTCCTTTATTTCAAACACAACTGATTTTGCTGGTCAGAAAGAATTAGTGTCTTCCTTTTTTTTCAGAGACAAGTATCTGCATTTTGAGTTTTCCTTGCCAAATGGAAGACATTTTTAATTCCTTTCCAACATTTTCACTCCCACATTCCACTGACTAGTTTTGGTGCAGAGAACACCCATGGGGTGATTTTGTTTGATATTCTGAGCATATCTGGCACCTCCTTAGTAATGAAACAGTACATTACAGCTCTGCCTGCAAGAAGAATTTCTTCAACTGTTATCTAAGTTGCATGGCCAAGATCCAGGCCCAGAGACTTGTGCTGTCATTTGAGAATAACTTTAGTGACATAAAGTACCTTGTTAGCTTTTAGTATCTTGGTAGAAAGTCTACACTAATCTAGGCAAATATTATTTAACTAGAAATAATTTTAAAATGTCTATATGAAATTTCCATTTGTTGATATCACCATCTCTGATGGTTGAAAAACAGAGTGATTTCAACATGGAAAACTTAGCATTCATAGCAGAAGGCAGCAAGGTTATGCAATATTATTATTAAATATGATACCGTTTTCATATCTGTGATTTTTTTTCTTTTAATTCAGTTAGAATTATTTGTTTTTCTTTTTGTGATGCAAACTTTGTAGTTTTTATGTCGGTAAGATTAGTATCTCCTTTGCAAATCAGTAGTTTATGGGGACTCAAAAAGAAAAAAATATTTCCTGTGCTGGCATATAGTATACAGCTTTATAAAAAAGTCTATCAAATGTCATTAGAGTTTAGTTGGATCACAATGCACTGCTAGAAAATTATTAGATTAGAGATGCATAAAAATAAAAATAAGAAACTACTCTAGAAGTTCTGCATGATTTTAGTTCTCTAAGGTTTTATTATTCAGCCAGATTTGATCAAAAGAGAAATCTTAATGGGCATAAACTTTTATGAAATTCTCAACAGGGACATAAACTTTATATAGCATGAAGTTTTAAACACACATCTGGTTGGAATATATGGAGAAAAGAAAGGGAACATTTTGAAACTTTTTTAATGCTTTGAGAAAATGAGTTCTTCTTCTGTTTCAGAATTAATCAGATTTTCCACAGGTTCTTTTCTATAGAATCTATGCATAGCAATGAACAATCCATTTAAATGGGAGGTATAAAATGCAATATTTAAGAAGGAACAGAAGTAAATCACGGAAGTGAAAGTGTTTAGAAGCATGGTGTGTGATTCTGAACCTAGCAAATACACCTTGAAATACTGTAAAATTTTAATCCCTTTGGTTTCCTTATCCTAAGGCATGTGATTCAAAGCTGTGACATACCAAGGGCATAATAGCCAATTAAGTAAATAGGAAGTTTCTCTCTTAGAGTTCCTGAATCAGAATCTTGTCATCCAGCCTCGGAGGCTCAGCACTTTCTGTTCCTGGTGACATTAAATGAGCTGACAATTCAGAAGGCTCTTTGTGACAGATCACTTGTCATTTTTGTTAGGACTGCAGAACCCACCTCCAGCTATAATGGTAATAACAGAAGTCAGTGGGTGATGAAAAATTTGGTTCAGTTAACCCTTCTCTATAAATATGTATTACCTTTTATTGATCTTTACATTTCACTAATTAAAGCAGAAATTAGGAGGTAGCTAATTTAATTTACAAAACATTCTATCACTCTGTCTTGGACTTTCTTTAGCATTCTGGAAACATGTTCATTGATAAACATCTATCAAATGTTTCTTATTTTATGCCATGGCTCAAATGACATTTAGCTTGAGTGTGAAGTTCTGAAGATTTAAATTTTGTTATCTTACCTCACCCGTTGACATTTATTAACATTTCAAAGCTCTCCAGGTTCTCAGGATCTGCTATCCAGTTTGAAGCTGAGTTTTGTCAGTGCTGAATACCAGCTGTGTCAGAAGAAAGAAGAAAAATTTTCATCTGAAAATTATTAATCCGTTTTCTCAATGGGAAGAACAATCTGAGTACTAGAGCCACGTGGTGCCTTCTACTGCAAGGTGGAAAAAACCCCTATGATTTAAATTTGCCAGGTTGTATTTTTGCTATGTGAAAACAGTCCTTGTCTTCAATGTCAAAGTATATCCAGGAGAAAGTAGAAATCAAAGTTGAATGATAAGGAGAAAAAATCATGCAAAACCCAAAGAGTGGTAAGTAAATAAATAGTTGTATACTTGTGCCTAAAATTAATGTACAGCATAATATGGGGAGATGCCACTTCTGTTCCTTTCGGGTAATTTGCAAATCCTCTAATGAGTTTATTAGATTGTTTTTAGACCTGGATCAGGCACTGTCTGCTAACACTTTAGTTTTCTTCATCTGCTTCTAAGATTCATGAGCTCTACATTCCTAAATGCTTTTTAAATGTGTTAAAAAGACAGTTCCAATAATATCCACTACTTCACTTATTTTATAGATCATATATAGATCATATCTAGATCACAGGACCTACAATATAGAACTCCTGTTGAGCCTAGCAAAACGTTGCATAGCTATAGCATCTAGTCACTATTGTAATAATAGAACATTGTTTGAAAAATGGGGCAAAATACAATGATGTATTATAATGTCACATTCAAGGACACAATCCAGAGAACCCTAGAAAAGGACCTTTTAGAGAAAAGGCAGTACAGAGTCACCTCTAAGGAGCTTTCCTTTGTCCTTTTTCATATGCTGATTTCTATAATAATAGCAAACATTGTGAAAGAGAAAGGGAGAACAAAAGCATACGACAGATTTTATTCTTTCACAATAATAGTAATGCTTATCTCTACATCTACTGCTTGGGTAATGTATTTTTTGGGGAGAATTCTGTGCTGGTACAGGCTTTCAATCATAACATATAAGGACGATGCATATGCAAGCCTTCCCCAAGATTGTTATTGAAGTTTCATAAAATTCATAAATCCAATAAACATGAAATGAGAATATTACAGCATTTTGCCTTTGTTGGTTACAGCAGGAAATAAATGCATTCTAGATAAAAAAATCAGCAGAAAGCTCAAGTTTGTACAAAAATCATTAATCCACTCCAAATCTTGCATATTGTGGAGTTTAATAGACTAATTTGTTACAATGTAGTGCATATCCTGACATATGCAGTGATTTTCTAATGTGGCATGCTTTTCATCACTAAGTATGCATATCTCCCAGGTACATGGATAGGAAAACAGGAAGACAGGAGCTTGTACGTCCCCAGACAGCAATAAGCAGTCATCAGCTTCCTGAAAACTGCAAATATGCCCAAGCTAATGCTGTAAGCATTTGGACTGATATTACACAAAGAATTTGAGCAGGGAAATATAAAGGAAGGCTTTCATATGTTTCCAGAATATTTTATGCTTGGCATTACAAAATGTATTTCAATTTATATAAAGATGAACATATATTACAAAGACTTATCAGTTCATTTTCTGAAGATGCTGGTAGTGTTTTATTCTGGGGAAAAAAAGATGCCACTTAAATACCACAATGCTTAGGAAATAACTGTTTAACCAGCTCATGACAAAGGAAACTCCACCCTAACCTTATTTGTGGTTTTTTATTGCTTTCTGTTTCCTTAAATCCCCCTTCATGAATGTTGAAAGCTGATAGTCAAAGGTATGTTATTTTGTCAAAGCTGAATCTTGGTTGAAGTCTTGGATGGTTGAAACTTTTCTGACTTAAGCACAATAGAAGACAAAGGAAAGATGAGTACTTGTAATTTCCCCAAGCCTGTGCCTTTGCAAGGAGAGTCGGGAAGGAAACAGCCTCATCTGAAAAACTTCAGGAGTTTTTTTAGACTCCTCAACCCATCAGAAACCAAAGTACTGTAAATAAAGTTCCACTTCTGTAGTGCTTCTTTTGCTGTCATAAAAAAAAACCAAAAACATGAAAGGCAGATTAAGACTGTCTGACATTCTTCTAATTTATTAGTAGGTGATTGTTAATCTGTTATTTTTCATGAACCTCTGTAACTGGTCTGGGAGGTTTTGAGCTTGACCTGCCACATGAAAGAAAGTGGCCTCTAACAAGTGGGCCAAAGAATTGGGCTCCTCTTTACTCTCCTTCTTTCACTTTCCCTAATAATCTAATGAATATTTGTCTTTTAAAAGAAAAGGAATGATTCTCACATGAGTAATTTAAGAGAGTACTATGCAAGAGCAACTAGAGTGTTGCACTTTCAGGCAATTAGTTTTAGAATTGTTTCCATTAAGCTGAATTCACAGTTTCAAGTAACAACATGTGAAACATTCCAGTTGAAGGTACCCTCTGATATTGCTTCTCTCTTTCCATGTTTTAATTCTGCTAATACAGTAGAATTGGGAAACTCCTACTTTTGAGGGCTGGAAGAAAACCCCTACAGAAGAAGGAAAAACTTCATAACATATGCCCTACACAGCAGCCTCTCTTCCTTGCAGTGCAGTCACACTCACAGATGACCCCAGGGGTGGCAGTAATCAGTAGCACTTAGAGGAAGAGGATCCTGAGGGTGTGTTGGAAAAGGGAAGCTGAGGTCTTTTCCTAATGTATTATTGCTGCTGCTTTACCAGTGACAACTAATAAGTCATCCTGCAAACAGCAAAAGGGAGAGAAGTTTTTGGTTGTCAGCCCCTCCTTATGTGAATGTACACCTTATTTAAGCTTACGCCAAATGCTGAATGGCAGAGGTGATTATAAAGACAAGGATCTTTACCTATCAACTAATTTTGTATTTTCACTTATTTTTAGAGGAAAGTTCAGTATTTTTTGTTTTTAAATAGGGCTACTTTGTCTCCAAGGTGTTTAGACACCTCAAGTTTTAAACACTTCAGTAGAGTAGTCAGCTTCTATTGGAAATCTCAGTGTCTGGTATTTAAATGAATTCATAGTCAAAACTTCTCTCCTTATGAATAATTCTTTCTTTTGATCCAGGTCAAAACAAACTCAGTTGACTGCCTCTGTGATGAATTTCAATAAATATTTCTTATTTCTTTTTGCTCAAATGGGAAGATGAGGGGAAGAAGGTAACATATTTTATCTGAAGTCGGTTTCTAATTCAATTAGAGCTTCATCTTGGCCCCATTGAACTCACTGGGCTTTTTGCCTAGATATTTAATAAGGTTAGAATCAGACTTATAACATGCAGTTTCTTGTTTCTTCCAGATAACCAATTATAATATTAAATATCTCAGGGTGAATGCTTCCCACTCATCCACATGTTCTTTGATATTGTGTTATTGCTTTTTCTTCTGTCCCTCCATAAGTTTTAATTAAATGTTCCTTTGTGTGCAGGTAAAGGGAGGCTGTTTTAGTTTAAAACTTTCAGGATATGCTATAGTTTTGATGGTTTCTAAAGAGAGAACAGGAACATTATTTTTTTCTGCTGGAGGCCTAATCTGCCAAATGCGCTTACTTGAGGATAAATTAGGAAATGAGATGATGAATAAGGGGTATGAGAGCAAACATATACTCTCTCTCTCTCTCCTCTTAAATTAAAAAAAAAAAAAAGGAAAAGAATATATTTGATTATTAAGAATCCAAGTTCACCAGACTCTCCAGAAAAAAAAACCCTCCTTTATATTTAACAAAATATCCATTGTTAAAGCAAGATTATTAATACTGATAGTTGGATTTATTTCAGAAGCCTCATTATATTTCTATCCATTCATTCTTTTTAAATCTGTCAGATCAGTGCTTACATCAGAGACAACTGAAAATAAGGCCTTTTGATCCAATGTGTGTCATTGTTTCCTATGTCTGACAATACAGGTAAAAGGAATGTGATATCAGGGACTAAAGAGTAAGATAAGAGCTTGAAGCAGGAGATGTGGGCAAAGCAACACCTCTAAAACATGAATGTTGGAATATCCTTATACAATGAAGGAAGGTATTTCAGTGGTGGAGAAAAGAAGGGAAAGAGAAAGGGAATGAGGAAGCTGAGAGGGGACCTCATTGCTCTTTAAAACTACATGAAAGGAGGTTGTGGTGGGGTGGGAGTCAGTCAACTCTGTCATTTTTCAGTCAAAAGAATGTGAATGGTCTTAAGTTGTACCAGGGAAGGTTCAAATTAGATGTTAGTAAAATGTTTATCACTGGGAATGATGGTTAATTGTTGAAAGAAGTTGCCCAAGAAGGTTGTGGAGTCAACTCCTCTGGGAGCATTCAAGAGGAGTTCAGGTTTCTCACTCGGGGATATGGTTTAGGGGTGGTTATAGCGGTGCAAGGCTGATGGCTGGGCTAGATGACCATGGAAGTGTCTCTTACAATATCTACGATTCTGTGTGACAGTTTTGATTTTCCTTCAGATTTGTTCTGGTGACCATATGCTTTTGTGGCACTGCCTGGCTAATACTTGAACAAAGGTATATTACCCTCCATTCAGGCAAATGTTTGAAAATTGTAGCTTTGGTCTAAGCAAAGGATCTGCACTACAGTTATTGGTTTGGGCCTTATGTGAAAGGACAAAAATATAGTAGTTATCACTTTCCTGTGCAAGTGCACACAGCATATTGGTATATGCAAGATGGTAACTGAAGGCCTTTCTAGAGTACCTGAAATTAAGGAAAATGTAAGGAAAATTTTAGGAAAATTTTTTACTTGGGTTTGATAACAGCAGGGAGATAGATGGGAAAGAAGTAAAATCTCACCCAACCTATTGATGTGCAAAGTCAGTAGAACAATTTTTTCTAATTGTGTAATTAAATATCCTTTTGTATTTTAAAACCTACCCTACAGGGTATAGGGCATTCGATGTATGAGAGTAATTCCCTCTCCTTGTAAGAATTAAACCATTGGCTACTTACAAGGTTTTCTAATGACAGAACTGTCTTGCAAATTCATTACGACCTTGTTTATTGATTTATCTAGGTCTCTAAGGACTATTTCAGACTGATCTGAAATGTCAGTCTCATGTATATTGAAAAGACTTAAAACTGCTGAAAACAACCTACTTGATGTCTGCATAACTTTTTCTAATTTTTAGCTTTAACATCAGCTTAAAGAATATATTAGATGTTATCATGTCATTAACTTTTCTCTCTGATGAGGGTTCTTGAGTGTTTTCCTGCACACTTTAAGTTCCTTGCTCTAAATGTAGTAAGGGCAGGAAAGAATTTTTCTCAATTCAGCCTTTTGCTCAAAATCTCTCAAGTAAAGCATTTCGTCTTGACTAATATTTTTTCTTTTGTCTGAAAATCAACATACAGTCTTTTTTATGCACTGTACATCATGGACAGCTTCCAAGATTTGAAATCTTGCCAATGTCACTCTAAGACTCTTGGGGCAGAAGTGTAATATTTGTTTTCCTAAATCAAATGGGAACCACAGAACAAGATATTATTTCTAATCTAGTGGCACAGGCTAATTTTAGTAGCCAAGCTATATATGTGTCAAGGAAGTAGTTGCTAAACCTTGCTTTGAATAGAGCTTTGATGTCTATTGATCTTGCTGATAGTAGCCATACATTTTATCTGAAAGTGATAAATGGATAAATTGAAAACCACACGAAAGCAAATTAATGTCTTTTATTTAAACAAGTAGAAGAGAAACTATTTTGTCTATATTGGCTCCAGGCAACAGCATTTAAACTGTATTAATTTTTTTCCTTTTTTCACCTGATTCGGGTGGTGGGATGCTTTCATTTTCTCTTTCAGACAATGACTTGAATGAAACAATGTTAAATAAAATGAATTTCAACAAGAATGAAAAGATGGAAAAAAAGTACTGAGTTAAACTGAGAGGAGTCTTTGGATTTTTTCAACAGAGTTGCAATTGGGGTTGTTTTTGTGCTACTTAATACTATATTCTAAGGCAAAGTAGTGTATCTGGCCAGAATTTTTAGATAGAGGAGAAAAAGGAATACATATTAGACTCAAATTAGGTGTCCGTTGATATTTGTCATGACTTTGTGAGTTTCAGATGTCATTAAAGTTATCTTGTATTGCAAGCAAATTTTCTTTTGACAGAAAATGGCAAGATCTGAAAAATTACATGTTTATTTTTGAGCAAAGTAATCAGGTGACTTTTTTTTAATTCATCAAGGTAAAGAAAGAGATACAAACTACATCATTTTATTATAATATTCAGATATCTTGGAGAGAAATATATGAGCCCATGATGATGCACGTACCTTCGATCTAAACATGAGGTTTTTCTGTATTTTGGGAGAGTCCTTGGATGAGCAAAGTTTTATTTATGTATATGCAAAATAAACCTATTCCTCTGGAAAACTGCCGTATTTTGATGTGAAGATTTAAGATCTCCTTCCTTTATCTCTAAATTTAATGAGTATCAGAGTTTTCAGCAGGCTTTTAAATTGCTTAAAACTAAATGTTAGTGGTCAAACAGTATTGCAGAAATGTCTCTGAAAAAAAGAAGTAAAACTGAAAGTACAAAACTTTAATGTGTTTCACTGGCTTAGTGGAAGGATGAGGCCATGTTTGCAAGCATTTATAAATCAATTAATGTGTTGATATTTGAATATCAAATACTACCGAAATTATGGCAAACTTCCATCGATTTTTTTAAGTCCTGGAATATAACTTTAGAGATATCTTTTCTAATGTACATGGAAACTTGGATTATATTTTTCAGTAGTGCAATTAGTAATTAGGTTAAAAGACATGCTTCAACTTTTGAGCCATCCTTGTCAGTATGAATAATCAAGGTAAAATAGTAAATAATGCTAATGGCAATTTAAACTAAGGTGAGTAATGAATAGCAGAATAGATATCTTTTGAAATAACTGATCTATCTATTACTTTATCATAAATGAAATTTTTAAACAGTAACATAATAAACTGTATTTGCTTAGATTTTTATTTTATATAAAACTGGTCCTAATGCAGATGTATTTTATATCAATTTAATAACATTATTTTTATTCTATCCACTTGCTGTCTGTCTGTCAAAATTTGTCCTAGTATAACATTCACAATTCACATGTGCAAGTTCAGAGAACTTAGTGTTATTATTGCTATTTGTAATGTCTTTCTGTCACTTTTCATTATTTATGAACTGATGGTGCTTTGTTGTGCAAACTGAGAAAACACTTGGAGTAATGTAATTTCTCTCCTTATCTGTTAATTTAAAAAGAAGCACAGAAAAAATCTTATATATTTAAGTGTGCTATAATTTTTAAATATGTCGTTTGTAGTTAGGCTCTACACTTATCTCTCCAAAAGCATCAACATGTATCCATTCATCAAAGCAGAGTCTACGCTGTATTTCTGAAGTATGCCCTGAACAATATACATTTCGTTGGCTCCGTTTGCTCTTGCTGCTTTCTCATTAGGATGCCCAAGGATTTTCACTGAACTAGTGGGATTGGCTATAACCAGCAACTGAAAATGCTCCCATTTAAAGTTTTTTTGCCGCTGCAAAG
>VZTB01010980.1:74642-91393 GCA_013397245.1 Thryothorus ludovicianus
TTTTGGTGTTTTTATACATCGTGTAATGGTTGGAGTAAAAAACAATCCATTAATGTGTTTAACATCTTTTATAAATACTAGGGAGAGATAATTTTGATTTTGTATAGAAGCAGTGCATTTTAGAAGAAAAAGCATGTTAAGATCTCTTAACCTGACAATTTAAACCCAGAAACAGAAAAATTATTTTGATCCACAGTTGAGAGTCTCAAATTCATTTGTCTTTGGAAATCAGTTTCATTGCTCAGAGCAGATATATTTCAAAGGACAAATAGTATGTAGGAAATCCTGTGTCTCAAGAACTTGAAAGAAAGTCTCAACTGCCATAGTCACCTACACAAGGGAAAAGAACTGCTCCTGACCCGAAACCTGGAAATGTGCTACACACAGACACAGACACAGACATACAGACACTCAAACACCCTCTTCACACAGTCAATACATTTGCTATTCACTGTTTTGATGGCTCAGTTTCAGTATTTCTGGCATATCTTTTTCCTGAGAGAAGTTTTTGAAAGAAAATATTCCATGAATTATAAGAACAGCAAATAGACATATGACTTTGGTGTATGAGAGAATAAGGTTTAGGAATAGCTTCAGTTTCTGTAGACTATACTCTGGGAAGCACAGCTGTGTCTGAGAAACACAGCACTAAGATGATCTGCAGATGCTGATTATTCATCCTTGAAACCTGCATTATTCAGATCAGAACTACAGTGGATCAACCTCTTTAGCCACACACTGGGATGTTTCAACAGTTTTATTGTGTATAAAAACTGCAATTTTTTCTGCTCACAGTGGGCCTTTCCTGTTATTTCTCTAGCTATTGAAATTCTCAAAATGAATCTTAATTTTTGCTTTCTTCTTTATCCTTAATAACTGGTTATCATTAATACATTTTGAAGCTGAATTTCTGTATTGTTTTCAACTCATACAAGTTACCAAGTGAAGTTGACAGTTGTAAATGTCATGTGAATATGGTGTTGAAGAAGAAAATTGCTGCAATTACCAATTTAAATTTAAAATTATATTTTTCAGTATTCACTTAATCTCTCAGATGAAGACAAGGTGTGATATTATTGATTTATTTTTAATAAAGAATAACTTGCTCATACATTCTTTAGGGCATACTAGCTTGAAAACAAAGATGATGAAGGGCAGTTTAGGTTTTGATGGACAGACTAGAACATTTTCATTTTGGTCTCTACAGTATGAAAATTCTAACCCTCAAACTTCTAAGGGCCAGAAAAGAGAAAGGGTTTATATTAATTAATTTATTTTGAATCCACTTCTTTTATGTTCTATACAGAACATAATTTTTTAAGGAGATCTGACAGGTGAGTTATCAAACATCTTTTGCTTTATGTCCTTTATAATCTTATCAGGTAAAAAGAAGGCAAAGTTTTCAACACAGCTCCTTCATCTTTTCAGGTACTCATCTCTGTCTGTGTGTTCCCTTTAAATTTCCTTTGTGACACTCTCTCTTCCAGACTTCTCATTTATTTATTTTCCAGGACTGGCCCAGAGGAAAAACATCAGGATGGATCTGATTTTGCATATTAATTGTCAGAGCACTAATATATAGCATAGGTGTTTCTGGTTTTGTAGGAGATAAATTGCATCCTTTTGGCCTGTGGAAATACTAAAACTATTGCAAGCTTTCATGGTACCAGATGTTTTCCAATTAATAATGTCATTGCCTGGAAAACTGTTTTTAGTCATTGACAAACTCACATTATATTTGGATTTAAATGGCTCTCAGATGTACCCAATAGCTTCTCAATACACTCTCAGTAGGGACACAACTCCAATTCTCTATGGTGCCTTCACCAAAGCAGCTGCTGGCCAGATGCCTGTTCATAAATTGAATGCACTGTGGCTCTGGTGATGTCTGGTTACCTTTTCCTTCTTTCATCAGAACAGGTCTTTGCCCTCTCCCCCAGTAAACAAATCTCTGTCCTTAACATGACAACCTCCTATGTCTCTTTCATTATAATTTTCCCTGGGCTAATGCAGTCTTCCCTAAAAAAGTGAATGACGTCCAAGTACTACAGGTGCTGTGCCTAAAAATCTGCTTAAAACAAAGAAAATAAACCCATTTGTTTCAGTAAAGCTTTCACCACAGTACTGCCAAAGCAGAGTCATTGTATTTAATCTAAATGTGACTGAAATATGATTCAAAAATAAATTCTAATCTGCAGATTTACTTCATAGAAAAAGTGCACAGAACTGCACTTTAAAGGCATTCTGGTTGCTGTGTTGTGTTGCTGTGAAACCTGTGCAGGCAAAAATTTGTTTGCAGGATATGTGTCATCTAGAAGAAAAAGATAATTAAACATTAGATAACAACTGTGTTCTCCTCAAACTCATATACTGCTGATCACTGACATATGGAAAACTTTGGATATTGTTTCAAAGTTTATGGTCTGAATTTGACTATTCTAAGGTTAGTCCTTTTTTCTCTGATTTCTATGATTTGATGAAATTGATAGTGTTTTTACATGACTTTATGATAGTTGTACAAAAACAATCCTTAATTATTTTCCAAAAATAGTAGTTTCATTTGTTTACAAATTTTCTGCAAAGGTTTTTTAAGTATTTAATCTTACCATTAAAATTCATAAAGATGAGAAAAATATTGTCTTTTTAGTTCCATTATCCCAAGTAATGGCATGTCCTATCAATTTCTGAAAGCTCTTTCTTTTAATTTCTGTTTCAGTCATGGGCCATGTATATGTCCATCTTGTTATAACTGGCTTACATATTGTTGCTGTTGAATAACTGTTGTCAGCAAGCAATAGTGTCATATTATCACCTCAAATGCAATGGAAAGATGTACTATGAACAGTTTTCATGAACTGTAGAGGAGGTGGATGTCCTGATGTTAAAGGATTTATAAGGTGGGTAATTAATTATTTGCACATGTTTTATTGCTGTATTATATACCTTTTTTTTAGTTAAGGCTTTTAGCCCACAGGACTGGGAGCTTTTCTGGAACACACTCTCAGTCTTGCTGAAGTCAATGTCAAAAGCCTCACAAAGCTCAGATTTTATCCCAGATACCTTCATTTACTGCAGATGGAATGGTAAAAGTTAGTGGCAGTTCTTCTATATTGCTCTGCTGGTTTTGAGGGTAGGGATTTGAAATTAGCCAAACAGGAATGCAGACAGCTGGGACAGGATTGTTTTTATGAGTGTATGAGAATGAATCATATTCTGGATCAGGAAAATCAGCTACCAGAACTTCTACCACCTGTAGCTTTAAAAGAAATGTGTACTTTGCAGAGGCACATTATGGTTGTAGGGTTTGTGGCAGTAGTCCTAGAGCTGTCAGTTCACATGACAAAAGACGGAGACCCTATAGCAGTTGACAGTGATGGGAAATTTTTCTCTAACTTCAGTGTGATTCTGGAATGAAATACTGGTCCTAGATATAGCTTATTTATATCTGGTTTTGCTTAGCTCCCCTTGCAGCCTACAGGGAGGTATAGACTTCTCTAGAGAGTGATTCATTCCATCCAAAGGCAAGGGTGAAGATGTGGAGGGTGATTCACCTAAACTATTTCCTTCCATCCACTTGGAGAAGAATGAAAAACCTGACTAATATAGACAAGTCAAATAATCAGATCTCTAATAAATTGCTTAAACAGAATCTTCAAAATATCATGTAAAAAAATCCTTGACACATCTAAATATAACAAAGCAAAATAAGTTTAAATTTAGTTTTAAGGCCAACCTTCAAATGTTCCTCAAATTTTCCAGATGAACAGGAGAGGATGATGAAAATAATTTTCCTTGTTAAGTCTTGGCTCCTATGTAAGGTGCTTCCTACAGTGCAGGCTGTTTTCTCTTCCAGTAACATTTTCAAAACCATCTGTATTAACAGGAGCTGTCAAGGGCAAAACTCCACTGGTGTCTACCAGACAAGCTGGGCAGGCATATGCTCTATAATGCTGGGGGGATATAAATGTAAGCGTTGTCCCTCCTGCTGTCTGTGAAGCCAATAGGCCTCAGAGTATACATAATATCATGGTTTACTTAACGTGTCAGTGTGACTTGCTTGGTTCTTATAAAAAAAATTTTCTTATCAATACTGTGATGGTTGCCTTTGGGGACATACACTTCTATAGCTATGCTGTTTTAGAAAACATTTCTAGTTGATCCTGACTAAAGGCTATACCTTGTTTCCGGCGCTGTTGCAAAAACACCACCCTGGGAAGGGAGAGGACTTTCTTGTAGGTAAGTATGCTATGATGAGTAAATAAAGAAAAGAAAAGCTACTGTAGACACCAGATCTAGGTCCTGCATCAGGAAAATATCTCTGTCCAGTAACTGAAAATCAACACATGCCTTTCATCAGCAGGCAGCCTTGGCAGGGCTTGGTGAAGGGCTCAGAAGCATTCAGATAAGTGAAGCAGCTTTTGTCTTTGGAACTCACAGCAAAGAAGAGAATTCACTGGGGTTGTTCTGCTGAAAGAAAACCAAAATTAAACAATATTTTCTACACATTAGGCTTGTGGGGCTTTTTCATTTGCATTCTGTCCAAGGTCAAGTGGGAAGAAATGTGTGGAAGATGATGCACCTAAACTATTTCCTTTCATCCATGTGGAGAGGAATGAAAAACACAACGAATATAGACAAGTCAAACAATTAGATCTCTTAAAAGTCTTCTAAATGAGATATTCTGTAAATTATTAGGGACATTTGCCTCTGTACATTTTGACCATATAAAATCTGTTTCCTCCAGATTATTACTACTGCTCACATCAGACTAATTCAAGTAGAAGTTGCATGAATTCATCAGTCATGAGACAACACGCCAGTTAGGCTTGAGTGTTTCAGATTTTGAGAACTGTAAAGCATATCTGAGAAAAAAACCCCAGACATCTGAAAAGTTTTTACCAAACCTAAGTCCTGAATTATTTATTCTGAGTTGCATGGACAAGAATAGAAATTTCCCATTTTGTAGCAGTTTGCTTGCTTAGCTGTTTTTTGTTGTTTCCTGCTTATTTGATTTGTTTACTTTCCCAGATGGCTGGTCCATTCCACAGTCTCTGAGAGTGGAAATTTTCAGAGTTTTGACATTTAACCGGTCAACAACAGCAACATGCTGAATTTTAACAGAACCTTCAGAAAATTTTTAGCTTAATAATAATTATACTAAACCTAGAAATAAAGAAATTAATTTGTATTAAAAGCTTAAAAAAATTAAAAAAAAATGGAATTAACGTTTGTTAGCTTTAAGCACAACCTTTATTAATGACAGACAAAATGAGGGCTAAGGCTCATGTCTTCCTCACTACAAAAGTCCACAAACATCTGCTTTTGATGCCTTTATATATATTTCTTTCTCATGGAGAAAAGATGTTACAAAAATATACAGAATATATTTTAAGATTTTTATGAAGTGGACCAATATATGGCAGATAATTTGAAGGTGTCATATGTTTTTGAAATAACATGACTCTGGCTGCACAGATTTATAGATCTCTAAGGTAGTTTGTGGTAATTTTTTGCCCCTGATCCACAGCAAAATATTTAAGGATATATAGATGCTAAGGAACTAACAGGGTAGAGAGCTGTTTGACTTGAAGTTTAGAAACAGTAAAAAGACAATTCTTGGCACTACTTGGAGTTGATACTAAATTAAATCAAGGAAATGCAGTATGCTCAGTATTCGTGAATATGAGTGTGGGGACAATTTCAAAATTGTTATGTGCAAAATAGCTACAACAAGTATTTTGTTATTTTAAATCAAACTAAACAGATTTATCAGTAGAATCTAATAATATGAATTTTATTATGGCTGCCTACTTGAACTTGTTTTTGTCATTATGTTTTTTTGTTTTTTGGGTTTTTTTTTACTTATCAATTAATTCTTCCTAAATTTTTGGGAATTTCTGTTAACCAATGGCTCAACATCACATTCTTTCTATAATGAAGAAAGATTATGTCTCTATACAAAGTATAAAAGGGTATGACTGGTGTGTAAATTAACCAACAGGCAGATCACAGTCTAATCTATTTATTCATTCAAGAACCATTGGCTTCTGGACTTGTTTTGCAACAGAAACAATTGCTGCTGTCTTATATAATTAAAATAATAAACCTTTTTTGCATTATTCAGTAAATCCAAAACCTCTTTCAAATCTGAAGGATGGTTTCATTAGCTGTAAGGAATCTCTTCCCAGCAGAATTTAATACGTATATGTGTGCCTACGTAGTTAAGCTAATTTATTACAAAATTTCTCTGTTGCCTCTGTTGTAATCACTGCTTTAGTGAGATTCATGTTTGGATACAGCACTGTGGCCAGGAGAGAAGATCAAGAAAACCTTGTGTAAATCTGATAATTGTGAATTTATGGAAAGCTGTCTCAGTATGATTTTTAAAAGCTCATTGAACAAATGAACACTCGCATTCAGTAAATAGTATCTATGTAATAGTAAAATCTAAAATTTTCTCTGGAAAGCTATGAGCAAAATTCTGATCCTATAAAGCAACAGTTCCTGGAAGGAATCTTTATACATGAATTTAAGCATGGAATTGGACTAATGTCAATAGAATTCTGAGCAGGTTGTTTTCATTTAAAGTTAGTTGTTCATTTTACTTTTAATGTAGTGTGATCATCTCCAATAATAAAATCCTGAAAAGAACTAATAAGGTATGGTGACTGTCATTACTGATGACAGGATTTAAGATGGGACATTTGAGCATCATCTCCCTGTTGTTAATTGTTTAAAGTTATTGTCTCTATGACAGCCTGTCCACGGATACAGAGATATAACATGAAATACTGAGCTACATTATTGAAAACCATTTTATTACTGTCTCATTATGCCTACTGAGGATATAAAGTTAGTCCTTGCAATCGGAAAATAAACAATTTTATTTGTGGTGGAAGTGCCAAAAATGTTACAGAGCTTCCTGGAATTCTGTCAAAGAAATGTCAATTTGATCAAGACTGTGGAAGTTGAAAGCTCTATGGAAAAAAGTCGAAGTGTGTAGGACAAAGCACACTTGCCACATGAAAAGAAAAAAATGAAGTTTCAAGAACAGCTCTCTTGAGGAACATATCTTCAAATGTGCAAATTTTCCATTTATATTCAGCAGTCAAAATGCAGGGTTTGTGTAAGTTAGATGAAATTAGATAAATCTATATGCACTAGACTTTCACAAACCTAACACTCTACTCCCAGTGGAGCAAATTCAAGTGCCACATGTCAATTTACTACTAAGACCATTGTCCTAATTTATCAATTTACACCCATACTTTCAAACAAGTTTAAAATACAACAAAAGCAAATATTATAAAGGGAAATATTATAAAGGGAATCAAAGGAACCAGATCAGACTACACAGGTTCTGGATTCCGTGACATGATCTTGCCACTAGTTTCTGATAATTTTGATAGTAATTTTTTGCCAAATTAGCCCAGACAGATAGCTTCCACCTATTATTGGCCAATGTTCAGCACAGGTGCAGAGAAGTAATTGGGCCAGGAGTTAGTATAGCTTTATCTAACTAGAATATAATTCATCATGAGTAATACACAGCAACACTGAATTAAAACCTGTGATGATTTATAAATTGCATGTTTTCAATGAAATCTGAAAACTCTTAAAAAAGTAAATGGCATTAATTAAGTGCTCTTTTTTATGTTTTATTATTTCAGAATTAGTGAAGATGAAAAGAATCTGGTTGGTGTTCTAGATGGATCAACAAAACCAGCAAAAGTTCCTCACCAAAAGGCCAAATCCTAACAGAAAATATTTAAAAGATTTCAGAGTCTTGTTCTCTGTCAAGAAACACTTTTGTATGTTTTCTTGATCCATTCAGGATGAGAAAGAACATTTCACAGATATTAAAAATTATTCCATTTTGCAGGAGGGAAACATGGCTATTCTTAATGATAATAGTATAAATAAAATTCTTAAATAAAAATCTTGATCATCCAAAGAGTTGAAAATGCATATTATATAGGGGGTGTATGATGTTCAGTTTTAAAATAAAGAAGCTGTAATAAGGATTCACTCCTTTATCATTCAATATTGAGTTTGTCAAAGGCAAGTGTTATGTTCATTCCCGGGCTGTTATTCATGAGCCATCCCAGTACATAAGCATTTACAGAACCAAGACCTGTGTTATAACTCACTTCATTGTTGCATCATATGGAGAGCAAGAAATGAAGAAGTACTATTTGATTTTTCTGGACACCTTTGTAAAAAATCTTTGTCACAGGATCTCTTCTAAGGAGATAGATACAGACATAGAGATAGATTAGATAGATAGACAGATTAGATAGATAAATAGATAGATATAAATACACATATGCATGATGACATTTTCATACCACTTCTCTCATTGCTCTGTACAAGATAGAGATATTTCTCCCAGGATGGAAGGGGTTAAATGAAACTCTATGTGTGCTTTAGATAGGAAATGCTTCTCCCACCATCATGTGGGCCAGAGAAGTGAGCTTGTATTTGCCTGACATGGGGTTCATTAAAAATCTTTTACTGCCTTATCTTTTGAGAACAGCTGGCTGGTAAAAGTTGCACACTGAATTTATTCAGCTCATTCATATTTCAAAACATGTTTATATCTGTCAGTAAGCAGTTTTGATAACATCCCTCTTATAGTTTACATCAACAGTATTAACTACAATTCATGTTGTTAATTTGCTATTAAAAGTAACAGATGGTACACTAAACTGTTTTTCTAGAACATAAAACATCTACTCAGTTGATGTTAAAATGTGTTTCTGCTCTGAAAGCTAGCTTTCATAAAATGCACTTTTTGGAATTCACATTTATCACTTCTTGATGAGTCTTGGATGAAATGAACTCTTTTTTATAACTTATACGCTAGATTTTGTAACTGCTTGCAAGTTTGGGTGGTTTGCAAGAATAAACCTGGTTTTGATGGTACCAGAATCCTTAAAGGAAAAATGATTTGCAGTGAGGATGTATGTACCGATTTTGTTCATATCACACAGTCAGGCACAGATTCTAGCTCAGTCCCCAGACCTATATTATACCCAAAAAAAGGCACACCAAAATAAAAATATGCAAACCAGAATATAACTAGATTTCCTCTTAGACCAGCCACCTAAACTCTAGAAGTATTTTTGACAGCTTAATCTGGTCTACACCAGCCCACACCTGGAACTGCTGTCACACTGTCACTCCTCAAAAAGTACTGTGGGCTGCTGATGTTTGCTTCAGAGGTATCTAACACTTAGACAGATCATGTGTCTTTGACTAATCTGGCAGGTGTGGTTTCCTTGTGCCAAGACAACAGAGATTTGTGGGAACCAGGGCTTGTCTCTGACAGCCCTGGAGGGTCAGAGACCCGGGCAGGGTCTCGGAGCCTCCAGGGCAGTCAGAGACAGGCCCTGGTTCCCACAGAGATCATTATGAAAATCTCTTGTTTCTCATTGCTACCTATGTCATGATTATTTTCTAAGATTTCTGTTTTGATTGGGCAGCTTTGATTAATCTCTTACTGCAGAGGAACAGGAGTAGCTGAGAGATGCTATTTTACAGCACTTTCTGTTTTCCTAACTCCTTTTCTCGAATAGCATGGTGGTACGTATACATCTTACATAAACTTACCTGGATGGTTTATATTCTAGAAAAACATTAAAATTATAGACAGCTGTAACATAGATAAAATAAAATTTGGTATATTTTGATTAGAAAATCAGTCAATAATTACATGATGGTATAAAGGTTGCCAGGACATAGAAAATCAGAAGACAATGGATACTTGACCTTTGTAAGAACTTATCTCTCAGTTTTCCTCAACTTGAGCAAGAAGTATACTTAGGGACAACTTTTTATTGATACTTTTTATTTTATTTGTATTCTGACAAAGCAGCATTAAAAAGTTCCTTACTGGAATGCAATACTGCAGAATTTTTCCTAGTGAGTTGTTTTTTTTAAAGATACCAAATAAAAACTTAAGAAAGATAGTTGAAAAGAATCCTGACTTGTACTTAAAGTCAGGAAACACTGAAAAATTCCTGCAGTATTTGGTGTTTTACAAAGGATAACAGAGACACCTAATGGTAAGGAAAAGGAACTTTTAACACAATCGTGAACAAAACACTCATTTCCAAGAAATTCAAGGTAATGTGAGTTATGTGCCAAAATAAATTTTCCTTTTGATATTCTAGTCCGGATGTAATATATATGAATGAAGACAGGAATTTATGCACTGGAAAACAGCTGGTGATAGCTGTTCCCTAATTGTTCACTTCATTCAAAGTTCTCACCTACAAGTAATTAATTCTAATTTTGAAATCCTTTTCTTGTCTTCTGTACAAATATCACTGCAATAATGCTTGGTTAGTGGTGAGAGAAATATGGTTTTGATTTACTTAAAAAGATAGCACAATCAAAATATAGTGCTTTGCCAGAAAATCAGCTTCATTGAATAAAATTGATACAAGCCAAGACAGTCAAAAAGCATGAAGGAACATGTTCTGACAGTTTTCTTAAAAAGAAAAATAAAAGGTTGAAAGGGAAACACCCATCTGTCTCCTTTGTAAAACTGTCATGCAAATGTAATTCAACTGACAACTGAAAATTAGGCTTCTCATGTCCATTAGGAGACAAAGATCAAATCTAAACATCAGGTTCACACATAAAGGAGATATAAACAGTACCTGAAACTCGACACAGCTAGAACACCTGCCTTCCTAAGGAAATGCTTCTTGGCTGGTATCAAGCACCCCAAAATCACAGTGATACAACTGAGGTGAGATGCTGAAACGATGTGATTTCTGGGTACAATAAAGAGAATGGAAATAGGCAAAGACTAACAGTTTACAATCTTTATAAAAATCCCTTGGAGTTATAGACTTGCATAAAACATGCTGGATTTTTGCATTATAAAATAAAGGAGCTAATGGACAGTCTCCAATGTGTTTAAGTTACTGAGTTGCACAAGAGAAGAGAAACACATGGTTAGCTGCTGCTGCTTCCTCAGCACCCTTACAATGCCTTCTCCTCACAATGAACTTCAAATCTCCAGTTCGCCAAGATAATCTTTTTTATCCAATTTATAAAATGGTATCAAGTCCCATGGTGTTTATTGCATGGAAACACTCAAGTCAAGAAGCAATGAGTGCTTCAAATAAAATTTTGAACAGGGAGACTTGCATGGACAGATCCTAAAACTTGTTTGGTTTTATGCATAGCAGCCTGCATCTAAAACCAGAGGTGTCTATTGACTCAGTCCTAAGCTCATCCCTAACTTTAATCATAGCCATGCAGCCCCTGCCAGACCAACACAAAGCTGGCTGACCCTGCAGGTTCTTGCCTTAACTACATACTAGTGTCCATCCTATAAAATGCTATAGCTATAAATTATCAGATGTCTGGAACAAAGAGGTCAAAAAACCAAAACCTCTTTCTTATATATGACATATGGTGGAAAGAGATTGAACTCGGCTGGTCTTGTTGTATCTTACCATGAAACTTAACAAGAGGTTTGATAGATTTTGAGGGGAAGATAAAATAGTTGGATTGACCTGGTGGATCTTTCAGAAAACGACTTTTGTAGCTCTATTCCTTAGAAGTACATACCTACAAAAACTTAAACATAAAGGATTCCCATGTCTGAAGACCCACAGTGGAGAGAGACTGAGAAAGTGTCATGCATGGCAAACAATGTCCTATGTTCAAATATTTATATTAACTTTATTTTATTTTAAATCTGTCAACTGGATGAAAAGTTACTTTATTCACAGATGTGCAAAAAATAATTACAGGTTTCATCTGAAAAAGTTTTCATGCTTTCTTTTGTATGTGTGCATTGTTATATTTTTGATCCTCGTCTTCTCTATACTCAAAATTAAATTTAGTCCATAATTGCTGACATGATGGAAAAGAGTCACTTCTAAATGACTGTTGTAACTACAGCTGAGATCTGCATTTAGTGTAAATATACACACCCCTGAAGAAAATGTGAAACAGAAAATAAAATGAAAAATTACAAACAGCACATTAAATTTTCCTTACCAGAAGAAGCAAAATAGACCTGTGTATTCATGGGGAGAGATGAGGGAGGAAAGACCTGAGGACAACTGGCAGATATTAGCAAAGAATATTACCAACCTTGGAAGTCTTAGCTGGTGGTTCCAGAATTCTCCCTCTCAACTTAATTGATTCTAAAGACCACATGCCACATGAAGAGACTTTAAAATTCATGTTCTGAGGCAGTTTCAAACCACTGCTGTGGTAAGCTGCAGCACAGAATACATGAGAACTTCCCAGAATAATACATATTGATGTAAATACAAAATCAATATTGTGTAGTATTTAATGCTGATAGAGATTAAATTATCGTGTAAATATTTAAATGAAGGGCAATTTTTTTAGATTTCATTTTAATTAGAATTAGGGATTTTTTAGAAATATTATCATCCTTAAACTGTTCAATCAGTAGCTGAATTATTACCCTGCTAAATAAATAGGCTGTTTTCCAGTTCCTCTTTGTCCTGAGGAAGAAGGCAACAAGATTAAAACCTCAGCCTTAAATTCTGTACTTTTAACCACTATGAAGGGTAACATAAACTTTGTAAATAAAATTTGGAGAATTTATCTGGTGGCAGAGAAGGTTTAGGGTAAATGAGGACATTCACATTCTATCATCAGGTAAAGCAGAGGATGTTGCTTCTTTTCCACCATTAGAAATTATTCATAAAACATTTTTCAGATATACCTGATCCATACTTGAGAGAAGTGGGAAGTCTGACACCAGTGAAGACTGAGGAAAAAAACTGTTTGGGTGCTTCAGCATTCCTACCGGTTGCCACCAATTTACCCTTCTTTTTTCTGCAAGGGGTACATTGTCTTTGGCCTTTTTTTCTGACTGTGTACTTATAGAATCACTTTTTTAAATTCTTCATTTCACTCGCTCAGTTCTGCTCTAGCTTTGCCTTGGCTTTCCTAACCACATCTCTATGTATTCAAAACATATTGCTGTACTCTACCCAGGTCACCTCTTCCTGCTTCCACTGTCTGTGCATTTTTACTGCTCAGTTTGAGGAGCAGATCCTTGCCCAGCCATGACAGTTTCAGGCCTGCATTGCTCCACTTCCTACACCCCAGGACACAGAGCTCTTGCAAAGGTATGGGGGGAGTGAAGTCCCCACCACTATAAGCAAATAGCCAGGATCACTTGAAGGTGTTAAGCATCCACAAGCTTGTGGGACCTGATGACATTGACAGTGGGACCAAGTGCACACTCAGAAAGTTTTCAAGTAACATGAAGCTGAGTGAGCAGTGCAGTTGACACAACAGAAAGATGGGATGCCATTCAGCCACCTGGATGAGCTTAAGAAGGAGGCCCATGTGGCTGTCATGAAATCCAACAAGTTCAAAATGCTACACTTGGATCATGACAATCTTATTGAAATAAGTTCTGCAGAGAAGGATTTGGGGGTTCTTGTGGACAAACAATCAGACATGAGCCAACTGCGTGCTCGTAGTCCAGCAAGCAAAGTACATCTGAGGCTGCATAAGAAAAGATGTGGCCAGAAGGTTAAGAGACATGATTTTGTCCCTTTATTTAGCTGTTGTGAGACCCCATCTGGAGCACTCTATCCTGCCCTGGGACCCCTAGGATATAAAAGATATGGGCCTATTAGAGAGGGTCCAGAGGAGGCCATCAAAAAGATCAGAGGGACGGAGCGTCTCTGCTATGAAGACAAGCTGAGACAGCAAGAGTTGTTAAGCCTGGAGAAGAAAAGGCTTTGGGCAGACCACATTGCTGCCTTCCAGTACCTTAAGGCAGCTGATATAAAGGAGGGAGAGAGAGACTTTTTATACAGATAGTTGTAGAACAAGGGTGTCAGAGACCAGAAAAGCTGACCTATTTAGAGACACCTTGGAATGTGTGGTAGAGGGTGGGTGAGGCCTTGTCTGTTGAGAAATTGCCCCGTCCCTTATATCCCCCAGTCCCTCAGTGTTTGTCAATGACAGCACAGCATGGGTCACTCTTACATGGGTCACAACATAGCTGCAGCATTCTTCTGTGGGGTGCAGTCCTTCAAGTACAGGCCACTCCAGTGGGGGATCCTTTCTCCATGGACCTCCCATGGGTTCACAGCCTCCTCTCAGGCATCTGCCTCTTCTGGTGTGGGCTGTAGGTGGACTTCTGCATCCCCATGGACTTCCATGGGCTGCAGGGACACAGCTACTTTGTCATGGTCTTCACCACAGGCTACAGAGGAATTTTAATTCTGGTGCCAGGGGCTCCTCCTCTGTCTCCTTCACTCACCTTGGTGTCTGCAGAGTTGTTTCTCTCACATGTTTTCACCCTGCTCTTCTCTGGCTGCAATTACAGCTGTGCAATACCTTTATTTTCTTTCTTAAATATGTTATCAACAGAGGCATTACCATCATTTCTAACTGGCCCGGCCTTGACCAGCAGCAGGTCCACCTTTGGAGCAGCCAGAGATTGTCTTTGCTGGACAAGAAGGAAACTTCTAGAAGCTCCTCACAGAAGCCATTCCTGTAACCCTGCCATTACCAAAGCTTGGCCATGCAAACCCAATACAAGTTATCCAGCAGACCTTAATTTCAGTTCTGCTATATATGAAGTAGAGAGAGGCAATCATCTCCTCTTCATAATGCTGATCATCAAGGATGATGATAGAAATACTCAAGAATATTTCCCCTCTCTACCAGCCTACTTCTGAAATAAGCAAACTGGGTCCAAAACATGGTGGATTTCCCTGCCACTGGATCCCTTCAATGCTCCCTTCCTTAAGAGAAAAGATGGGATCTAAAACATTTCCATGAAAACAGTTACATTATGTAACTCTGTTGACATTATGGAAAATACTTGTATTTTTTCATTAGGAAAAGATGATTAAAATAATTCTTTCCATTGAACATTTCTAATTATTACTTGGCAGCCAAAATGGCTGTTGGGGCAGCATTGAATTAACTGTAGCTCCCACCTATACTTTACAAATGTGAACATCTGTCTGCAATGGTATAATTTTGAAAAATCGGTCATCTGTTCCCCAGTAGTTCATATGCTGTCGGAGTAATGGCCATGACATTCTCAATATTGTCAGAGCAATGCTCCATTGACAAAGAGAAAAAAGAATGAGGGCATACACAGCCCCAGGTCTGATAATATTTGCCTTATTGCCCTTCTTAACATGACACATGATGCGTACAGTTCTGTGTGTTGCCCTTTCTATGAGCAAGTGCTTTGAGGGAGCTTACATAATCTTCTGCATGGCCAGGTAGACACCAGTAAAGCAGCTTCCTTGTTCCTACCTGTCAAACAAATCTGAAATTTGATTTAGATTAGCTCTGTCAGTGAAATTATACTTTGCTATTGTAAAATGTGTAAAAACCCAAACAAACAACCATAAAAATACCCCAAACAAACAAAAAAACTCCAGCAAACAAAACTGAACAAAGAGTTAAATCTTAATTCAATGTTTCCTGTAGGAATAGACACACAGCTAAGAAAGCAACTGTAAGTTCCGTAGTCCTGGTATCTTCCTGCTTGACTCCATTTTATTTGTTTATGATGTTTTTGTAAACTTTCAGCCTCTTAAACCAAAGAAAATAAAAAAGTGTAGGCTCATTTAGGGTTGTCTGTTTTTTCAAATGTGTAGGGACTGAGAAAAGGAATAGCTTTTTAAACGTTTTTTACTTTGTACAGCATGGTGGCTTGAAATAAAAGCAGCTGAATGTAGTCGAGTCTGCTTTCAGAACTGTGCAGGGTTTGTAGGTGATTTTGTCATCATTGCAGAAATCCACACTTTTGGTGCTGCTTATGGCATCTGGGAGAGCCGTCAAGCAGTAGGAGCCACACACCACCAGAGGGTGCCAATTACTTCCATAAACAGGAAAATTAACTCTCCACGTAATCTCTGGAATAAAATTGTCAGGCAATGCTACATTGTTTACTGAGTGAATGTGTTCAGAAGATTGTGTTGTGCATTATACTGACCATCAAAAGCCTCCCTGTGACTCCTGTCATTAGGATAAAGCCATGGGAGCCAAAGCATGCAGTACACAGCTCTGTGATCAGGGGCAGTGTGACAAATTCCCCTGGGTGCAATTACAGAGGCAAGATGAGGTGCATGATTTTAATGACTGCCAACCAGAGCTATTTTAAAACATATGTTGCTCCACGGCCAGGAAATCTGCAGGCAAACAGGTGAGTAACAAGGTGTGAGGATTCAAGGATGTGTAGGGAATGGTTTATTTGCAGAGCAGGCAGCAAATACACAGGGTAGAATTTTAACTGTGATATGTGGAAAATGTGGTCATCTTTGTATGCACTGATCTCTGAGGGGATGAAATGTAAGAGTATGGTGGCACAGGAGGTCTCCTTGTTAAAGAGCAATGAACTTGATGAGGATCTTCTCTAGCCCTTTCCTCTCTCCTCCCCTTGCTTCTTTTACTCCTGCAAACGCTCCCATTATAAACAGCTTTATTGCTTCTCTGAGCCCCCAAGGAATCCACTAGTAAGAAATAGAGAGAAAGTCAGACAGGATTGTGGGTATGCATATTGAAGGAACAATTATGAATTATGAGCATTTTAAAGTGCTAGCAATCAGTCCTACAATATTAAAGAAGCCTGATATTTCAGCAATTTCAATCTTTGGTTTACACAGATTTACTCTGGGCTGAACAAATATGCAATACTCGAGCAGAGTGAAAAACAGAGTAGTGATCCTATTTTGTTTCTTTTTCCCTGTTTTTTGGAGGGG
>VZTB01010980.1:91457-117784 GCA_013397245.1 Thryothorus ludovicianus
CTGCCAGGTGCTCACTTAGCTTTGCTTTCCCTCTCCACCTACTCAACAAGACAAGTAGAAAATAGGGTGGAAAAGCTTATGGATTGACATGAAGAGTAGGTAAACTGCTTATTGATTAATGTTTTGGTAAAACTCACTCACCTTGAAGAAGATTAATTTAGGTTGTTTCCAATTAGGAATAGAATAGGATAATGAGAAATGAAAAAAAAATCTAATACACCTTCCTTCCATCCCTCCTCCCTGCCAGCACCAACTTCGCTCCTTCGCTCCTTCCTCCAAACTTCCTCCCCCCTAAAGGTGCAGGGTGATGGGAAATGGGGGTTATAGTTAATCCATAACAGCTTTTCTCTTCTGTTCCTTCCTCCTCGTGCCATTCCCCTGCTTCAATATGGGTCTTTCCACTGGCTCTATCTTCCTGCTGGGCATGTACAGCCACTCCAGGGTGGTATCCTCCCCAGTGAGAATATCTGCTTCATCATGGTCCTCTCTGGGGGTTGCAGAGAAATCTCTGCTCCAGTGCCTGGTGCACCCTCTCTCCCTCTTTCTTCTCTCACCTTGGTATTTGCAGGACTGTTTCTCACACATTTTTTTCACTCCTCTCTCTCAGCTGCTTGCAGCATTATTTACCCTTTCTTAAACACACGTTCTCATAGGCACCCCACCCATGGCTGAGGTGTTTAACTGTGTCCTGGAAGCGGGTGAGGTGGAACAGATTGTGTTCCTCGTGGGAGCCATCTCTGGCAGCCCTCCCCAGCCGGGCCAGTGCCTGGGCACCTGTACCCAATCCAAGGGCTTAGGGGTAAACTACTGCATTTAAGATGAAGGGAGAAATGGAGAAAAGACTGAAGGAGGAGGGGGCATCTATTGAGCTAACCAAGAGGTTGAGGTTTCATGGCTGACAGAGGGAGCTGCAGGCTGTACAGCAGGGCATTTGGGTCCAAAAGGACACTAGACACTGTGCTATAGCCAGAGCTCTGGAAGAGCTGGCTAAAGGAAGGTTGGCCAACAAATGAAAACACTTTATAGGCAGAATAATGAACAATAAACTTATTATTTCATTTTCTCTGAGAGATTCTTTTCCCAAAAGAAATATCAGAATCAGTTTAGGAGGAAGAGAAAGCAAGAACAAATAGAAATGAATTTAGATAAAATCTTCACAATGTCCTGTGGCATCCTATCCTTGCACAAATGTGCTAGTTACTTTTACAGTTTCACCATAAGATACTTTTGTGTTTTACCTGAAAGCACATAAATTAATTTATGTGCCCACTGGCATCCCATGCCAAGCCACTGTCTGACCCAAGATAATGTTATTGACATCTTCTCCACTTTCCAGCAATTTAGTTTCTTCCTAGACAACAATGATAAATCAATTAATTGTCTAGTGATTTAGTTTTAGAAAGGTTAAGAGCTGCAGGAAGCCAAATGTGTCTGTGATAAGTAGAAAAAGTCATTCTTGGCTACTGAGTTTGTTAGTGAGAAGCTTTGACAGTAACCAAAACACAGCAGGGAATGATGTTCACTGTTGCCCAGTACAGTGAACCATCTAAGATATCACTATTTTAACTGTGAAACTTGCTCTATTTTAAATGTGGCAGGACATCTTACTGTATTAAAGTTAAGGCACAGCCCTTTGCTGAAACTAGGTCAAAATGAGGATTGGAAGGCACTTGCCATAATTAGTGTGTTTGTGCCACGTTCCACTCTGCCTCCAGCTCCACACAAGGTGTTGGATGCTCCCATGCAGCTGCCTCTGCTCAGAGCTGACCAAGCAGACAGAGGAAATACATTAGAAAACAATTGTCTGTATGTGGGGAAATGTTAACTCTTATGTCTTTCCAAAGTGTTGTAAGTGCCCATTAGTGAGGAAGTCAAGGAGTCAGTTTTTCACTGCAGTTGTTGTGTGGTAGAGTTTGTAATGTGACCCATCCCTCATTTCCCACTAAGTCCCTATCCGATCTGGAGTTCATGTGCTTAGGAATGTTATCAGAAAAGATATAGGAGACAATACCTGCAAAAACAGTGACTCACTTGACTGTCCTGAACTCTCATATTCAACTAGGTACAAGATTTCAGAACTTGCACATTTTGCAACTATAATCGGACTATTTTTGTATGAGTTTCATTCTATTATACATTAAAATTATTAATTTTCCGCCGTTCTTTATTGTCTTTGCTATAACGCAAATTTGTTTAGGCTACTAGGAATGTGACAGAATGAATCAGACAGACTTTGGCAGAAAATTGCCTGTCTGGCTTTGCATGGCATTCCTGAGGCACTGAGTGTAGGTTCATTCACATTGCACAAAGCCTTGTCTTTGAGGCAAGGAGGCCACATGAGAGACCTGAGGGAAATTCCAAAATTGTCTTTGATGTCAGTGGGTATATGAGAGTTCATGAAGATCTTTTGGGGGATGGAAAGTGATTTTAAGTATATCACCCATGACTTCTGACCTGACAAGACTGTTCAAAATGTTGTATGGAGGAGTTCAGGCTGATTTCAAAAGATTTTCAGATCAGTTGTGGGTGGAATTACACATGAAAAAGCATGCCATCTTCCAGTGTTAATGAAAGTTCTTTGGTGTTTTTGGAAAATATAGATATGGCAGTATCTGATCATTGTTTGTTATCTTGCTTTTTATTTCTGATGTCATTATAATATAAATAGTACAACTTAGTAGACCATCAGGCAAGGTAATATGTGTCTTTTTCCTTTTTACACATATTTAGATTATTCCTTAAATACTGTGCCAGGCAGAGCCACTTGAAAGTGAGATTGATCCTTTCCATCTGTGACTACTGATCCTGGTCACATACAGAAGAGAAAAGGAATGTTAGGAAGAGCTAGAGGAAGGTGGTTTGAGCAGCATGATTGCTAAATTGCCGAGAGGAGAAGGCAGATGTCAATTCTGATGGAGAAGGAAGAGCTTCTAAAAACTCAGTTTCTAAGCTGTGCAGAGTTTACTGCAGCACAGAAGGTTACTGAGTGACTCAAACCAAGCCTGGAAGCAGGATACTCTTGCAAAGACACATGAGGCAATGGGTGAGTTGGGAACAAACCCTTTTGTCCACATTTGTGATTCCCCAAGTCACTATGATTTTTGTTTGTTTGTTTGTTTGAATTTGTTATCTTGATTTATAGTCTAATAAATCTGTGCTTTCAAGACTTGTTCCTTATAGGGAGCCCCCTATATAAGATGATCTGGACACAAGAACTTCTGAGAGGTCTCACCAGCTCAGAAGTCCATCACAGGCTCTTAGGACAACTGTCGTTTATGACCTTTCCCTCTGTGTATCTGAATTTTGCCTGTGTTTTGTCTATGTAACTTTTATATCCACTTCCTTCTTTTCATTAAAATGGTGATAAAATTGTTCCCGATGACATTACATATCAACTGTCAATTATTTTGTCAGCTTGCATCCAGTTGATATCATAGACCACAGTGAGGTGTTATCATCTACTTTTTTCTAATGTAGCACTTGAAACTTAATAATAGATATTTATGGCAAGCTGCAAAAAAAATTCTGGTGCACTTGTATTTGTGTGTTTGAGTTATCTGTTGACTTGTCTGAAAACCCAAGAAGACAGTTTTCTGTATACAAGTACATTTATTTCCTTGTGATTAAGGTATTCCTTTATAAAGACATAAATTAATAAATATAGCATGTGAACTTTGAAGATCTACAGTAATTCAATCGTGCAAACCAGGCATAATTTTCCAAGAACTTGAATCTATGTGAGCTCAACCACAACTGACAAGGATATAGATGCTATCATATTTAATTATTATTCTTCTCTATGTATTTAAGTAGTTCTGAAACAAAAATATTAATTCAGAATTAAATCTATCTAAAGGTGCTTAATCAAAAGCTTACATGAAGGAAAGATAGGCATAAGAATTAAACAAATATTATTTTTTTGCCAGATTTTTACTATTTATTTCAAAACAAAGCAATAAAACACAACCACAAGAATTACAATTATATCTAGAAATAAGATAGAAAGATTGCAGAGTTTTTGTTTTATATAAAAGTAATTATGCATAATTTATCCAAAGGCCTTGATATCAAAAAAAAGGTAATACAAAGTTTCAAACTCCAGAGATGCATTTTAGGCCAAATGCAAAAAATGTAGCACAAAATGTAAATATATTTATGTAATGTGCTCATAAATGATTCAGTGTTTAGACACCAATCTAATTTTGTTTAAACTGTACCACTTTATTGTAGGCTACAAAATTTTGAAGTTGGAATTAAATTAATGGGCAATATAGATATAGCTTCTGGGAGAGTTATGTTTTCTCAGTTTTGGTCTCTGTTATTTTTCATTGTGGGGAAAAGCTTAGCTTTTGGGGGAGGAAAAAGTAAAAAGGAATGGAGAAAAATCTTTCTGAATAAACCTCTGTTCCTGAATTTCTCTTTATATGACAATATACAATTAAAATGGTAATTCCCCACTTAAAGCAAATGTTCTAGCAATACCTCTTTGGTCTTTTTCATATATTTAACATTTTTGGGGTAGAGGGGGCAGAGAATATTATCCTTTAGCAAGTTATACTTGAGATCTTGACAGACTGGATCAATGGGCTGAGGACAATGGCATGTGGTTCAATAAGGTGAAGGTTTCTGTCCTGCACATGGGTCACAATCACCCCCTGGGCACTACAGGCTGGGGCAGGAATGACTGGAAAACTGCCCAGTGGAAGGGACCTGAAGGTGCTGGTTGGCAGCCTACTGAACATGACCCAGCAGTGTGCCCAGCTGGCCAGCAAAGCCAAAGGCATCTTGGCCTGTACCAGGAATGGCACGGCCAGCAGGAGCCGGGCAGTGGTCATGCCCCAGTACTCTGCACTGGGGATGTCACACCTGAAGTACTGTGACAAATTCAGCACCCTTCACTTCAAAAACAACATTGAGGTACTGGAGCAAGTCCAGAGAAAGGCAAGAAAGCTGGTGAAGGACCTAGAAAACATGAAAGAGCTGCTGAGGGAGATGTGATTCTGAAAAACTAAACTTCTCAAAATACGGTCCAAACAGATGTGATAGTAATGAAAATAAATGATGAATGTATTCGTTTTATTGGTGCAGTGGTTCTCTAGTTAAGTATAATCTGCCACTTGTTTGCCTGTATACCAGTCTCAGGGCTGCCCAAGATTTTGACGGGACACGTCTTGCAAATCTCCTCTATTGTACAGATATAGTGTGCCAGATTGTCCCTGAGATAAACAGCTTCAAAACAGGGATCCAAATGCCTGGATACATGTCTTTCCTTGCATAATAGAAAATTTCCACTTTTGGAAAGAGAAGCTTTTTCATTTTTTCAATAGAAAAAATATGCTTCAATGAAAAGATATGGAAAGGTCTCCCATCTCTAGAAAGAAATGGACTTCAATAAACACAAACAAACTTCCAGGGACTAAACTCTCAAATTAACAAGAAAGAAACTCAGTGTGAAATCCCCAACTATTTCTAAAATAGGTGTTGGGTTTTGTCTGTTTTGTGCTACAGGGGAGGGTTTTAGGTTCTTGCGTTGGGTTTGGAGTCTATTCTTGCTATAAAATAAAAGCCTCAAGATTCCTAAAATGGATTAAGATGTGAGCAAAATTAAACAACCAACTTATAAAAAAAATCCCGGTGAGATGTAGCATGAGCTTCTAGATGTCACTGACATTTTTATGCTTAGGAAGGGAAAAAGAAACAAAAAAATTAAACTGATATAATGCTTGAGACAGAACAAACAGCCAGAGGAGTAGCCAACAGAAAGATCACAACACATAGCAGATAATATATGGCAGATCGTGAATAACACAATCTTGTGCATGTGTGAGCCACCCTTAATGACCATCTGGGTTAAAAGTTCTTCTACAGAGCTTTTTTTTGACCTTCAGCATGGTAGTAAAATTTCCAAAACTATATAGCCTTCAAGGAAAAGCCAGTTATAGTAGGTTCTCTTCAACTGGGCTGTCAGAAAAGGGGCAATAAATTTTGCAGTAGGTAAGAACTTGATAGTGAGAACAGGCCCTGTGTGTCTACTTCTCCAGTCATGCACAACAGGAGAGTGAAGGTCATGCTTATTGGAGGATGATTCTATTAGCTAATCATATTTGAATTTTTCTGCTTGATGTGATCATATTCCCTTTATCTCTTTTTACAAATCCTGTCTTGGTTGAACATGCTTGTCATTGGGAAAGAAGAACTGATCATTTCTGAGCAGCAGTTAAGAGATATAGATATGTTTCTATACTGAAACACAACTAATTTTGTGCGTGATTTTCAGCACAAAATCTAATAGAGGTGAGCCATAATGACTTTCATGCCTTAAGGAATGCATCAACATAAATAACTGGTGAGGATATATATATATATTCTGAAAAAGAAAAAATGGTGGATAGGGGAGGAACGTGTTTAAAAGTCTTATTTTGTGGAAAGGAATACATCTGGAATGGGAAAAAAATGGAACCACTGAAACATTGAGATTGTAACTCCTAGTAAAAGTTGTGCAAAATATAGTGAATTTTAACTAAATTTTAAATGAAAGAGGATACATTTATAGAAGTAAAGCAACAGTGCCGTTAGCTCCCAGTCATGATTAGAAAACACTTGAAGTGTCCCTTAGTCTTACATGCTGGAACTTGATTTATTTATATCTTGTTTTTTCAATTGGTTTTGTATTCGGTATCACTGAGTTCTTGGCAGATGATTTGTGTTGAAATGTCTTGACTCTTTTTCAGTTTTACTAGCTAATTAAAAGTATTTTTTTAAGTGAATCACTATAATTCTTTTCTAAAGTGTATGGCATTTTGTGCCATAAAAATGTAATTTAGTATTTGGTGATCTATTGGATATTCTTGTTGTAGTTCTCTTCAACAGAAAGAAATACTTGTTCTGTTAATCCTGTTAAATTTCAGTACTCCCAAGGAGTCCATATTTTCTACATTTTGGAATATGACTTTTTCCTTTGATACAAGGACATCACTTTGGAATTGATAAGAAAATATTTTATTGCACTGCAGAATAACATTCCTGCCTGACTTTTCACTGTAAAGCTGTCTCATACCTCAGAAGTGGTTCTCCAATATTTCTGAAAACTATAGGGTCAGCTGTGGCCTGAACTCTGGAAGTTACACAAAACCTTCTTATGCTTTCAAAAGCACTTATGTTTTCACTTGCCTTTTTTTTTTTTTTTAATGTGTAAAGTGTAGTTTCTTTAATTCCATATATAAACTCAGTTAGTTCATTTTAAGGGCCTGTTTTTTTCCTGAAATCATCTCAAGAAAAGGCTATGCAGTTCAATACTATTATTTTTGCTTAATGTATATGTTCGAGAGGGCCTTTAAAACACATTTAATGGTCAAGTGTCTACCATTATGTGAAGGTTTCTATCCATTCAATATTCTTAATATCTCGATGTGAAACTGCAAAACAGGGGTTGAAGAGCTGCAGTATTAACTACAGTCATGTTTTCTGTGCAATTTTGTCCCTGTAATGGAACAGGAATTCACATATGGGAGATTTTAGTATGAAGTATCATGCACAAAATGTTTTATTATTAGAAAACTAGCTGTCCAAGGATTTTTTGTTTCAAACTGTTAGCATTTTATATTTGTACTGCAAATTTGTAAATGTTTCTGAATGAAAAGAGAAAATTTCAGCAAGGATTATTATCTTATCTGCAGGTTCTATGCATCTAAACTAAAGATGGAAAAAAACTAGAAACCTCCCTCTTGTAAATTAGGTTGCTTGCAATGCCTTCCTAATCCTGTCCCAGCTTGAGCTCCCTGTGTACTCAGAACTGTGGAGTTTTTCACTGGTGATTCCATAAGACCTTCATGCATGGCATTTCTCACCTATTCCTACTCTGAATATTGTGTTTGTTTTCTTTCGTTTTTCTCTCCCTCTGAGCTGACCAAAGGAAATGTTCTCTGTGATTTCAGCCATTCAGAACCAAATGACAATAGCTTTGTAGTTCTCTTTTGTAGATCTGTTTTCCTGAGTTCAGTCTTGAAGTCTTTGAAGACCACCTCTGACAGTATGAAACTTTTCAAAAGGAAAAGTTTTTGTTCTTTTATGCTACTGTTGCTCTTTATGCTCCCAGAATTTTAATTAGAGTCTGATTATTACCTCTTTTCCTGTTGCTCCCCAAAATGAAATCTATGGGAGCAAAAAATAATTGGAAGTATGATAAATCTAAAAAGGAACTGAAACTGAGGCTGAGATCTTTTGCTTTATTTTCTCTGTAGATTCTTAAATCTGAAAGCACTTTCAGACGTTAGCATCTGAGTAGACTGAATACTCCTGACATTTAAAGACATCATAAATATCCATTTAACATTATAGGCCATAAAGATTTTAACAATTCCTGAGTAAATTCTCCATGTGTCAAATCTGTTCACTTGTTTGCTCAGGCTTATTCTAAAATATAATTTGCATTTCAACTTCAGACTTAGAGATACGTATTACTTATTATGAGAAAATATTGAAAACAATCTCTTGGGAGAGGAAAGGCATCTACCATTGAAGTGAGTGTGAAATGAGTTGAACATTTGCATAAGGTCTGATACTTCAGAGGTAGTTGGGATAGCTGGAAAGCTTGTGCTCTGGCAGCCTTTAGCAGTTGCATTAGGTTGTGTTTTGTTTAATTTCTCACAGCAAGCAGATAGATTTTTCTTATTTCAATAAGTAGTATGTAAATGTTTGCACAGCACTATTAATGAACCTTGTCATATAACTGGCTAAAGTCACTTGTGCCATTTAAAAGAAAACAATCTCCTCTCATGATCAAAACAGGAGTCTTTGAAAGACCTACGCAGAGGAGATAAATTGAAGATTAACAATTTCAGTTTGGGAATGATATGTTTTATTACCATACATACCAAAAGAAATAAACATTTTGCACAGTCTTTAATTAACACAGTTGTTTTTAAATGTTGGTAGTTTGAATTAATTATGGTGGTTTTAAAATGGCATTTTTTTCTGCCACAGTTATAATATGAAGTTTAGAAACTGATCATCAGTGTCCTGACCTTAGTTTTCCCCAGGGCAAAATAAAACATTATTCCAACTCAGACCCCTTCCATCTTCATGTCAGAATGACATAGACATTAATGTCTTCGTTTAGTTTTTGGTTGTTTATCTTCTTTGATTAATTTAGTGTATAAATTGCCATTATTTAAGTTTGTGCTGCTTTCAGCTACAATGTTTTTGTGTTAAGTTTATAATTATTTTTGAATTTTAGTGCTTTGGATAAGACAATAAGAAATTAGTGAAGACACAGAGGAAAATAAATTGTCCATACAACTCATGGTAATTAGTCATCTTATTAACGGCATTCTAGTGACCTCTTAGTAATTTTTGAAGACAGAAGAATAAGTGTATGGGAGAGATTTCTTCAAACCACTCTAAATTATGTCAGCCCTTAATATTTTTCTTATGGTCATGCTTCCATTGAAGATCATAGTATTCAGCCTATAAACTCCCATTGAAAACAGAGGGAGAGGTATTACAAACTAAAATTCTGGTTTCTTGCTTTCCAGACCTTTAAAAATGGTGCACAACCTTTTCCAGTGTACAGTTTTATCCTTTATTACGTCTATTCTGTGAATACTGCTTTGAGGATTCAGGCATGAAAGGTGGAAGATGCCACAAACTTCATAATATTTTTTCTGAAGGAATCAAATCAAGTCTTATCTGCAAAGTGGGAGGGCTTACCCAACAAAATGTGATATTATTACAAGGGTATGTTAGAGATATTCATGGATGTCAATCTCTTGGGTTTTCTCAGTATCTTAGTCTTGAAGTTAAGGATACTTGAGTTGTCCACTCTATATTTCTCATGTAAGGTCTAGAGTGGTAGATATATAATTCATAAGTTAAGGAATATGAAATCTCTGCCCTGGTTATTTATAGAATTGACTTTTCATTTTTGATAAGCATTTTAAATTAATAATGTAAAAATCTATTGATTTTATTTATGTGTTTCATTTAATATACAGGAATATGTGTTTGGGCATTTATGGAAGTAAAAATAACTCCAAGAGAGAGATGATGTCTTAAATTTAAAATTTGAACTGAAGAATAGATTGGATTGTTGTGATTTTAAATTATTATTGCATCTTTAGAACTTTGAAACAAGGTTGCTTACACATACTTGGGAGTGCTTTAAAGTCTTGCACCAAGTTAACTCATTCATGTTTTTCTGCTAATGAGTTAGCACATCCCAGACAAGTTTGACCTTACATTATGAGATACAAGAGAACAGAACACAACATTTGTTGTCTTCAGTTTTTTCCAAATCTACAAGCCCTGTGACTATTTTCTTTAAATATTGATTATAGTAATCAAGTCTTTCTGAAGGAAACCAGAACCAGGTTTATTCTAAGTCAAAGAGCAGCTAGACATTACTCCATATTCAAAAATCCCCATCTGATTAGATGATAATCATCAGGAATGTTGTTCTACCTCCATTGGTCACGTGGTCTGCAAGAACACCTATTAGCCAAAATGTTCTGTCAGCTCTTTTTGTTTGTGTGACACATACTCATCTACTGACTTATTTTCCGTTGAAACTCAGGGTTGATATATTGTAAAAGTTAATGCAGCGTTCTATGTGCTGTGCATGAGTCAAATTCTTAGCTGTGTTGTTGTTTTAATTATGCTTTTGAAAATATGCAAGCTTTATGATGAGTATTTTGCAAGAAATTGCTGAGCAAATAAATTAGCTCTACAGTGAGTGTATTCAAGAAAATAATTAATATGGTGTGTTTCTTTTATGTCTGGATGATTTTTATTGCCTTATGACCTCCCTCACTCCTTTAAAAGACATTCAGCTTCAGTCCTAAGAAGAGTCAAACTAAGGGTAAAATCCATGAATTAAACTAAGAGGTCTGTAGAGAACAAAAAAAGAAATAGTAGCTCAAGAGATCAACTTTATAATATTTTATTTGCATCAGTACATACTTATTATGCAGGGTGACATTAATATGCAGACACTAATAATGGCTACCAATGGGCAATAGTTGCCCATAAAGATGTTCTGTCCAAATTCTACTACAATAAACAAAAGATAGTTACACCTTCTTATTACTCTTTCCTTCAATGTAAATTCAATCAGTGCAGCACAGATGGAAGCACCAAAAATGTTTTAGCTTCAAATACCATGGCAATGAGGTACACATGATTTTACTGGCCTCCTTTCTCTTTTCCTTCCTGACAATGGAATTCATGTTGCTGATACTTCCATTAACTGTGAATCTGGGGAGACTTCAGTAGAGGTAAAACTAAACAAAAATTTATTTTAACATTTGGAATATCTAAATACCTCTTTTTAGTCAGCTATTATCTGGGGTTTGTGTGCATGGAGGGAAGAGTTGTTTATTTTTATTTTGTGCCTTCTCAGGCAAACTTTATAATATCCTTAGATGTGCCAAAAAATGCACTTCAAGCATTACTAGCCTGATTCTTAGAATGGTATAGCCAAAGACTATCTGGTAATCAATAAGGTTCCTGTAGAAGGATTCACTTAAAGTATCTTGCTGATTTCTTTGGATTTGTAATATAAAAATCTATTTCTAATTTCCTTTGTTGTTGCTAAGTTAGATGCTTTGAAAGGCATTTTAATCCTGCAGTGACTAAATACATTATACTTCAATGTATGTGGAATGCCTACCAAGGGGAACTCTTCCAGTATCTTATTTTTAAGCAGTGTAAATGAAAGAACTTTGATACTTCTGATATTTATTTAGGAGGGAATCAAATGAAATATTTCTATCTCCAAGAACACTGATTCTACATGTTTGGATCTATATTGGCTCTGATCATGTTACAGGTTAGACAACATTATCCCATCATAAGTGTTGGAAATAAGTATTATTTCACCCTTTCTTATTAACATTGAGGTAATAACATTGGATGTTTGGTTTCATTTATATTACATTCACTCCACATGTCACTTTTCACACCAACAGGAGATTCTTGAGTCAGTTCTAGGGCAGAGAGAGGTTAAGACAAATACCTACACCTCTGAGATGTAGGTATTTATCATGTGTCCTAGTACACGCTGTAATGGGAACTATGTACTTTTTTAGAAATTAGGTCTATCACTGTGCTGGTTTTGGATGGTATAGAGTTAATATTCTTCACAGTGTGGGGCTTCTTCTTCTTCAGTGTTCTTCTTCAGTATGGGGCTGAACATAGCGATAATATGGAGAAGTTTCTGTTATTCCTGAGCAGGGCTTTCAGAGAGCCAAAACATTTTCTGCTTTTTGTACTGCCATGATGGTGAGGAAGAATGCATAGGAATCTGGGATGACATAGAACCAGAACAGATAACTGAAACCAACCAAAGGGATATTCCAGATCATGCAGCATCACACTTAGTGTATAAAATGGAGGAAAGAAGGAGGAAGCAGGGCACTCTTGGAGTCACGGTGCTTGTCTTCCCAAATCACCATTACATGCAATGGGGCTCTGCTCTGCCTGAAATGGCCAAACAGCTTCGGGCCCACGGGAAGAAGTGAGTTAATTCCTTGTTTTGTTTTGCTTGTGTGCACAGTTTTTGGCGTTTTCTTTTCCTATTAAATTATCTTTATCTCAACACGTGAGTTTTCCAGCCTTTACCCTTCTGATTCTCTCCCCAGTCCCACTGATGGGGAGTGAGCAAATTGCTGCGTACAGTTTAGCTGCTAACTGAGATTAAACCGAGACAATTAACAGTGCAAAATATCAGGCCTCTTTTTTATATATTTTTTTTTATTTCTATTTTTTTTCCCCCTACAGACTGTGTTCAATATTCCAAATGTTGAACTATCAAGACAGAAAATTATGTGTTAATTACTTTTGTCAATTCTGCCTGCTGTGATTCTTGGACTTTGTTTGCTACCCTGTATGTATTCTGTCTTCTCAGGAAATCTACAAATCTTGATTTATTTTGATTGCACAGTCTCCAACGACCAATATATTTTTTTAAAGGAATCAGGCTTCCACTTGATCTTCCTTATTTTATCTCTTCTGCTTTATTCTTTTGTTTGTTTGTTTGTTTGTTTGTTTGTTTAATCAGTTTTGTTTTTTTATATCACTGCTAAGGTGGTCAGTTCAATACAGAATCCCATGATATTGAGCTAAAGGCTATACAGTATATAATGTCATTCTTAATGCTATATTTCAGCTTATCTGGTTTTTTCCTGACCTTTCTCCAAGGTAAAAACAAATCTAACTGCAAAACCCTTGATCAAGTCTTCCATAAAAATATTTCCCCCTTCCCACTGTAGCTTTCAGGCTGTTAATAGTTTTCAGAATGAATTTTATCTGTCAATTAAATTAATTTTCTTCATAATTATTGATCTTCCTCTGAGACAATACCTAAGGTCTCAAGTAGGTTTAGAAAAAATGAAGAGATTTAATTGTCAATAATCATGCAGCAGAGTGAAGTGCTGAGATAGTAATTTGTTAATTTTCACCTTTTCAAACATGTGGAAACATTTCTAATATGCCTTTCATCTGGGGAAAGCACTGACAGACTATATTTCTCTAGTGGCTGCAATATCTATTGACAGCTTAATTAATTATATTGCAGGGTAGCTACCAGAGTCCATTACAAACAGAAGAAATCAAAATTCCGACCTGGGATTTCCCTGTGGTTTTCTCAAATAAAACACTGTCAGATAAAATGTGCACTATTGTCAGACAGACAGGAAACTTACTAATTTAATTGGAAGGAAAAAGTAAAATCTGAGTTGCACTTTTCAGGACCTTTCAGGCTCAATCCATGCTCATAATAATATATCCTATCTTGCTTTTTGATTTAGAGTGTGAGCTGGTAGGGTTTGCCTGATACACCTTCTTTTCGCTGGAGACAGAAAATGCTAAATAGGTCTCAGAAATAATGACTTTCATAGAAAAAGGATCATTCCTAGGATAGCAATGTTAAGAGCAGTTGAGGACAGAAAAAAGTTTGAGCTGAACTTTTTCACATTATAGCCATTATTGGTAACACAATGCTCTAGGAAGATAGTGAACTTTTCATTCCATTAATGTTCAGAGTTTATTTTTTTTTTAAATGACAAAAAAAGAAAAGGAAATTAAGGGTAAAAAGCATCTTCATATATCATTTTGCTCAAAGGAAACAACTAAGAACTAGTTCCTGGTCATGTGCAGTATCCAGGTACTGAAGCTGCTGCCAGGCTCAAAAAAGCAAAGATAAGTGGGAAAATGCCAAACAAATTTCCCAAGGACAATTGTACTTGGCCAACAGGATTGCCTTCTGCTCTAGGGATTACTGGCACTATAGAAGGGGAGAGCTCTGAATGCTGACTTTGATTTCTTCAAGGCTTCTGAGATGTTCTTCCGTAGTCTACTTATGGGCAAATTGAGGAGACATGGATGAAATATACAAATAAGAAGCTTTGCAGAAAATTTTCAGAAGCCCTGTGCTGAAAATGTTGTGATCAAATCTACTAAGACCACGTGGAAATTGGTTGCAAGAGGCATTTTTCACTTTGCTACAAAACCAAACTGAGGACAGTGTTCATTACTTTGGAGTGCGGAGCTTCTGTTCAGAGGGATCTCACATGAAGAAGTGGGCAGACAATAATCCCAAGAACTTCAACAAAAGGAAAATCCTTCACCTGAAGAACGCATAGGAAAAACCCAACACCTACCCATACCACCATATAGACTGGGGCATAGAGCAGCTCTGCAGAAAAGATCTTGGGCATACAGGTGGCCCACAAGCTAAACATGAGTCAGCAGTGTGTCTTTTCAGTGACATATTTTCTAGGTGCATTCTGGGCTGTATTAGCAAGATTTTAACCAGCAGTCTAGATGTAATTATTCTTCTCTAGACAATGCTTATGAACTAGTAAGCCCTGTGCCCAGTCTAGGGTTCTGCAGATGAAGAAAGACAATGTTGGACATTGTTGGAGATGACCTATCAGAAAGATGTGAGGGAGCTCAAGGTGGAGCAGCACAAGAAGTACAAGAGAAGGCTGAGAGAGCTGCTTTTGTTCAGTCCTAAAAAGAGAAGGCCAAGGGGAGATCTAGTTGCTATCTTCAAATAAATCCTGATAAAATATGTAAATTCATCCTAGAAGGGCTCAGTGACAGGATGAGAAGCAAGACACACATATCTATAACATATAAAATTCCAGTTATATAATTAGGAAAATGATTTGACACAGTACATATGATTAGTTGCCTGATCTAAATTTTCCCTGCCGTGAGAAGAAAGTTGAACCTAATAACCTCCAGAGGTCACTCCAACCTAAATTATTGAGTGATTGCATGCTAAAACATATTTTCCGTTCTGTATAACAACTTAAATAATATTCAAAGATAGACTAGTTTTAGATGATAAATCTGGGTATTTGTTATTACAGGTTTGTTTATTTAAGCAGAAGATGCAGAGAGAATATACTATTTCTTTGAACCTACCAGGGACAAATATTAGAAGTCTTAGCTCCATAGTTTATATTTGCTTTTTTACCCATCTTAGATAAAAAAAAAAAAATCTCCATCTTCCTTGTGGTTGTCATGCTACTGTTCCTCTTATCCCAGTTTCTCTAGGGTTTTTGTACTCAGTGCACTCCAGCTGACATGCAGTCTTGCTTTCCCAACCCCTTCCAAAGAAAACAAGAATTAGTTTGAATTGGCCCTTGCTCCAGGTTTCATGTTTTATGAGCAGTGGTCTGTCTTCTATCACATAATTCTAAAAGTGTATTTTTGGTTTGTTTCAAGAATTTTCTTGTCTGTTAGGAATGTTGGTATTTTTGTTTGTTTATTTGTTGAGGCGTTGAGTTTGGGGTTTTTTTGATTTTTTTTTTAGGTAAAAAGAAAGTCAAGTGATATTCGCAACACAACTGCCTGTCTAGAAAACATAACCTATTTCAAGATTGGGTGCAAGAGGAATTATCATAACTTAGATGAAACTTGAAGCCTTGACATTTCATAACTGCATGATTTCCTTATGGAAAAATTGACATTCTCGCTGGAAGATGTAAAAATAATAGGAGGCCCTTCAGACAGGGAGTTGACTTACCATTGTGTCAAAACTATTTCACAACATGGAAATTTCACTGTGGATGTGTTTGCTTATTGTGATAAGCATATTTTAAACAAAAATTTCATATTTATTCCAGACATAACATCAACAAGTTCTGTAAAAATCTGTAATGCTCAGAAATGAAAGATATGATTGTGTAGAGCCATCAACAACCTCTATAACACTACTATAGAAATAGCTCTGTACTTCAGTAATAAGTTTGTTGTATTTATTAGTTTGGGGGTTTTTCTGGCATCATTTGGGTTGTTTTAAAATGCCACCAACTTTCCGAATTTAGTGACACAAAAAGCCCACCACAGAAACATTCAGGTGTTTCTTATTTTAAAATAAGAATTTTAAAATCTTACAAATGATCTCTTTGTAGACAGGATGTTTGTAAAACAAACATAAAATAAGGAACAGCTAGATTATTCTTACCGTTTTCTTACTTTCTCCTGGTATACTTATGCATGCTTTAAAATTAATAAAAAAAACAAACAGGTGAACTGAAACAATTTTAGCTACTTTGTTCTTTGCTTCCTGGCATATGGCTCCAAATATGATAATTATTTAGAGTGTGATATACTTTAATAGACAATTTATTGAGCATCTTTAAACATTACTAATGCATAACTGTGTATTTCTCTTTTTTTTTTTTTAATGTGGTTCATTGTTCTCTGTTTGTACTTGAATATCTGATTTATATTCTGCAATAAAATTGTATTATACAGGAATCTCCTGGTTGGGCTGTAAAGGCTGGAAAATCTACTGCATCTCAAACACTTTTATGACATGTACATATGTTGCTGTGGGACACACAAGGACACACATGGACATTCTTGATGAAGAAGGTTAAAAATTATTTATTATTTTAAATCTAAATTTATTAATTTAATCTAAACTTATAGTATTTCCACACAGACCAGGGATTGGAGAAGAAGGCTGACACCTCTCCCATCCCATTGGTCAAGACAACTGTCCATCAGTTCTTCACGCCAAGAGAAAGTATGAAAACAACTTTGTTGCATCAAAAACAGACTTCTGATAATAATACCCGTGTATGAAAAAGAGCTAAGAACTATGAAAAACATCAGGTTAGAAAGTGCTTCAGAAAACTTGAAAAATGAGGGCAACATACATATATCTCTTTTCCTCCAGCTGGCTCCACCAGTTAGAACTATTAGCACTAGAGTTTACCTTGGATCTTTTTCTCTTTTACTTAAATGACAATTCCTTTTCTCACTCAAAATGCAGTGTGTCCTGACATAAAAATGAGGTTTGAGGGAAAAGTTCTCTGTTTTTTCCTTTTCAGGAACAATAACTTCATCAAAATTCAAACACTCAGTAGTATACAGAGTGGTAGATATATTTCAAGGTTATTGCAGAAGAGAAATCGGGTTGGAGAAAGATTTTCTGGTCCTACATTCCAGATTGTTACATATTTTTCAGAAATATATCATTGCTGATCGCTCGGGTTTTTTACAATAGATCTGAACATCACTCATAGTCTGTAAATATTTTTAGAGATATATGTTTCTATAGGCAAGATATAATAGGCTTTATATGCTCAGTTTTGTTTCTTTTTATTTTGCAATAGAAAGAAAAGTCATTCAGTCATGACAAGATTTGCATTTGCTCAAGAACATGATTTTTTATTTTTAAGTATCTCAAGAGCATGTTACAGATAGATCCTTAATATATATGTGGAAATATGTATTTCTCTCCTGATACAAACTTTTGAAACAGAATAGTTCATCTTCAACCTTGATATTGTGAGTATTAGGTTTGACTTTGGTGGAGTCAGGATTTCATTCCCAGAGGTAGAATATTGAAGAACTTTCTCAATGTCGCCTCAAAATGCTTTTTCAGAACAGTATTTAGGCAGAAATATTTTAGTTATGCAAATGATACCTCATTTCAAAACATTAAAGAAAAAGTCCTAGGTCATCTCCTTGCACTTTCACAGGGGAAAAAACTGCTTTCAGGCATGGTATCTGTATTCTGCTTGTTATAGTCTAACAGAGCAGAAGTTTTGCACAGGAAAATAAGGCACAGGTGGTTATAGGATTATTTTCACATGCTTCTTGAGGCATAAAATATTCCCAAGTTTCATATTATAAACTTCCTTTGATATTACTTGTGGATATTTATGAAGAGCAGCAATAGAAATATATTCAGAAACATTGAAATAAATACAGAATGGTATTTCTTGATACAACTGTCTTCATTTTTGAGCTAAAAAATGTAAGCAGCAACATCTTGAAACGTATTAAGCTCTTAGAAAGTACTTAACTCCCAAGACAGGGTATTCAGTCTTCAAAGATTTTGTTCTCACCTCAAGTCTTCCGTGCAGTTTTGGTCACGACACCATAAAAGAGACATTAAGCTGGTGGAGAGCATCCAAAGGAGGACCACAAGGATGGTGAAGGGCTTTGAGGGGAAACTGCGTGAGGAGTGGCTGAGCTCACTTGGTCTGTTCAGTCTGGAGGAGACTGAGAGGGGAGACTTCACTGCAGTCTTCAGCATCCTCACAAAGGGAAAAGGAGGAGCAGGCACTCATCCCTCTGGTGACCAATGACAGCAGAGGAGCGAACTGCATGAGGTTGTATCAGGTGAGGTTTAGCCTGGATATGAGAAAAAAATATTTAAACTGGTTGATGGTTAGGGACTGGAACAGGCAGTGGTCGCAGCACCAAGTTTGACAGAGTTCAAGAAGCATTTGGACAGTGCTCTCAGGCACATGGTATGTTTCTTAGATTCTTAGGTTGCCCTGTGCTGGGCCAGGAGTTGGACTTTGATGGTCCTTGTTGTTCCCTTCCAAATCAGGGTATTCTGTGAAAATCATATGTGACTCTGCAGTCACGTTTTGAGTGTCTTATATCAGAAAGGTTCATCTACATTAACATTTTAGCTGGAAGAACTGTGCTTGGGCTGTTTGAAACCTGTGCTTCTTGAAATGTTTTGGCTCTAGGAGTAGAGCAGTTTGAAGATCAGAAGCTCTATTTCAAATGAATCTATTCTGGTTGACACTTTCTAGGAACACGTTGAATGCCGTCCAACCGCTACTGGGAAATCAAGCCACAGCCGCTGATAACTTAAATTTAATGTACATATTTGGATAAGGATTCATATGCATATATACATTTCCTTTACCAGTATGTCTGTTTTACAAGTGTTATTCTAGCTTCTGAGTCTTCTATGGTATGTGGAGAGACAATTAATCAGATCTGATGAGTGTGAAATGTTAAAAATAACTCTGTGTGATGCCTACCTAAGTACATGCATTTCTTCCCATGGAATGATTGCTTTTTCCTCCTTACTTCTTCATATTACCATAATCTGAGACACTGTTTATGATCATAGTGGGGTACAGAAAACAAAAAAAACAAAAAAGGGGAAAAAAAAAGCATAAAAAGTATGACTTAAAATTGACAGTAGGATTTTCTGTAAATCATTTACTTCCACGAAAAATGCAGGCATAACTTTATTCTTTTGTTCATGTGTCAGACTTCCAGATGCCTGCTTCAAGTGTTGTTTTGTTGTTTTATAATTAAATACTTATTCATAATATACCCGCTTCATGTGCATACTTTGAGATGAAAAAATATCCTAACTCCTAAAACCACTGATTTTTTTCGTGAAAATAGACCTTAGAAATAAGTTTGCCAAACTAAGGTTATGTGTTTCCATGTGGTGCTCAGCCTCTTAGCAGTCATGTTCTGCAGGGTCATAAGAAGCTGATGGTCTTTTTTTGTGTTGAACAGTGATATAGTCTGAAAACCAATGGGGCAGGAACACTTTTTCAAACATTTAAGAACTGTTTCATACCCTGGAGTTGTGATATGTCTGCACAGATTTTATAACAACAAGCATTATGTGTTGTAAAACTAGTTAACTGATATACCATGAAATGTGAGGAAAAAAAAGGTTGGAATGTAAGAAAAAAGTGACTTGTCTATGATCAGAAATATAATGGATTTTTATATATTGACATCATTTTAGTAAAGGGGAGGAGGGCTCTAAAAACAGCTACGTTTCTACGTACAAAGTAGCGCGATGTTTCTCATTGAATTAGTTATTCAATCCTTGTTATTTTTCCAGCATATTAACCTAAATATTTAGCTGTACTTATCGTATAAGTAAACTTGGATTATCTGGTTCTCACCATTTTTCCTTTAGCATAGCATTTTTAGTGTAATAGTCCTTCTCTGAAAATTACCAAAAGACTTATTTGACTTGAAATGATCACTCAGATTACCCCATAAATATCAAGATTTTAATGTATTGGGATGGATGACAGAAACTGCCTGGTCAGTGTGTGAGTGTCAAATGTTATAAAATCACTGGATTTTTAAGGAGAGGTAAATATTACTAAGTACTTCTCAAACTGGCTCTACCTGTCTCTGAGGACTAGTTATTTTCTAGCTCTCTTTGTACATGAAGGATTGTATATTATGAGGTCAATAACAGCACAAACTGGTGTCCATCATCTGGTAGGAGTGGCCATCACTGTAGAGTTAATTAACCTAATTTATCTTCCTGCTGACAAGTTCTCAGAGTTTGCCTTTTTATTAATGTATCTTATGCTACTTGAGTATCCCTTGCTCATGATATGCAGATACTGTCAGGGCTGGTTTTCCTCCTGTTTTTTTAACGTTTGGGTTGAATTTGGGTTTTCTGGGGATGCTTTTGTTGATTTGTTCTTTGGGGTCTTTTTGAAGATGATGGAGTATTTTTGGGGTTTGTGGTTGGTTTTGTTGTTTGTTTTAACTTTTAAAGTATTGATAATAAGATATTTAATAATTTATCATCATTTTAATAACTGTTGATTACTTGTTAAAAAAGTTTTAGTAGGAGCATTATTTTTTTTAATATGAAATTTTATGCTAAATCAACATTCTTGTGGTTTTGGTTTTTTTTAAATCAATTGAAAAAAACAAGTCAATTTAGAAAACCAATTTTGGCATCTCCTAATTTTATTTTGCTAGAAGTGACATTTTCCTGTGAAAAAAATATTATTCACAAATGCAATTTTAATTGTGAATATTGTATGAACAACTTCTGTGATATTCCTTTCTAAATTCAATGGTAGTTCAAGAGATTCACTTCTCACTGTTATTCACAGACGATTACTCTTTTTAATGTTTTCATGGAAAAATGTAAATATACAAGCATTTTAAAAAACTGAAAACACACTCTTAAGCATTTCTAACTTAATATATTATAACTGTTAGTTCACCTAAATAAAATGGCCTACTTATCATCATCTGTCCCCCTCACCTGGCTTCTCTTGGGAACCTAGGTAGGGAGAGGGACTATTTTGAAGTTTACAGGAGAATTTTTGAAAGCGCTTATTTTGGGATAAATCGCCTTCTGCTGAATTTATTCTTTCTTTTCTATTGAAACACATCTGAGAAGGAAAATGCCTAAGGTTTGTTGGTTTTTGATTGAATATGACAAGATAAAGTTCAAGGAGTATCAGAGATACTGAAATGACAGGTAGCTTAGAAAGTTTGAGGCAGTTCAGAAAGAAGCAGAAGCTGCAAAAGCTTCAATGTTTTCAGATATTTTATGGAGGAGAAGCAGCTGCAACTAGAGAAGGTAACAAAATGCTGTTTTGTTCACAGTTACATGGTAAGGAGTAAAAGTGCAGAGTATGAGAATAAAAAAATCTTTTAGCACAAGAAAATTGTGTATCTGCTATATTTTGCCTGGAACAAGCCCTTTGGGAAACAAGCAATACCTCTGGGATGAGACTGGTGCTCCCAGTGAGAGTCATAGAATAGCCAGCATTGGAAAGTTCATCAAGTTGGAGTTCATCAAGTTCCACTCCCTTATGATGAGACAGGATGCCAAACACTAGCTGAGGATGCTCAAGTCCCCACCCAATCTGAATCTGAGTGTTTCCAGGGATGGAGCATCAACATATATTCTCCAGGCAACTTGTTCCAGCGCCTCCCCACCCTAAGAGTAAAGAATTTATTCCTACATGTAATCTAAACCTACCCTCTTTCAGTTAAAAGTGGTTGTCCCTTGTCCTGTCCCTTGTCCATCTGCCCATGTACAAAATTGCGCTCTCCCTTTAAGTACTGGAAGGCCACAAGGATGTCTCCCCACAACCTTCTCTTCTCAAGGCTGAACAACCCAAACTTGTCTCAGCCCATCTTCATAGAAGGGCTGCTCTAGCCCTTTGGTCATTTCTATGACCTACTCTGAATTTGCTCCAACAGACCCATGTCTTTCTTGTGCTGAGGACAGCACAGAAAATGGTGTCCAGAGCTGGACATGGTGATACTTCAGGTGGCAGGTAGTGCTAGGGCTGAGCAGAATCACCTCCCTCATTCTGCTGGCCACTCTGTTTTCTATGCAGCCCAGGATGTACTCCCCAATGAGATAATTCTGAAATTATCTCATTGCACTTTTGCTATCTTCGCTTGTGTCTTTCTCTTATTGCTACTTTTTCTCCCATTGTAACAAGCCCAGAAAACTATTCCAGTATGTGCCGATGTTTTGCTACTGATTTTCGCATACAGGGCAAATGCTCTCCTCTGTTAAGTAGCTGTACATAAATGTTGCCTTCAGAAACAAGTGGCAATGTATTCTCTCTTTCCTTTCAGTCACTAGAAAACAGTATGCCTGTAGACAGAGAAATGACAAGTGAGAAAAGCAGCTTAAGGGTCTTTTATGTCCTTAATATGAGTATCTATTAAAAAATTCTGTTCTGAAATAGATTGCTCAGAAGGAATTTTACACTATAGTGGTGTTCTGTTAATCTATGGCTCACTGATGTCTGCCAACTGCCAAATAACTCCTGATATCCTGTAAGTTGATAAATAATTTACATGTTGTTAATAGATCTAAAATCTGATGTTCCTGTTGTAGAACTATATTGTGCCAAGTCCTCTAGACTTGGCAATGAAAAAGCCAAAAATGTCCTGTTGAGTTACAGTCTTTTATGTTTACTCAAGTGTGTCCTTGGACTATCTGTCATAAGCACCTGATTTTCAGCGAATATTGTAAACCTGTCTTAAATAGTCACTTATTATATACACTTTCCTTTTAAGTAATATTTTTCCCCAAATAAATTCTAATGTTTTTGACTCATACTGCTGCAAAAGATATTTGAAACTCCATGCTTATTATAATAATATTTAATAAACCGGAAAGAGACAAAATGATCCCTGTGGGTCCCTTCCAACTCAAGATCGTCTATGATTATATGTCTGAGGAACAAAGCACCTCGACTGAACCTTTCCCTACATTTCCTCTTGTAACTGCTACAACTTACATTGCTGGAGATGCACTGTTAGCACAAAGGGCCAACATCCAATAGAATCTCATTTTCATTCTTCCACCCTCTGTTCCCACAGTGTATTTATTTTGGGGCTGAAATGCTCTGTGTTCTAAATTAGTTTAGTCAAGTAAAGACTCAGACACAGTCTTCCTTCAAAGGAAGGCACTCTAGAACCAATTTGTCAAAAGAGCAAAATTAAGTATATGTTTAACTAGATTGTGAGTATGCTTAAAAAACAATGGAAGAGCCCTGCTGAAGTCGGATTTTATTAAATAAATTGAATTTTTTTGCAGCTTCTGTTCCAGCCTTCTTCTTATTTACCTAAAGGTACATTTCTTTTCTGGGTATATGAAACATGATTGATATACACTAATTTGTTCAACACTAATATAACACGAGTTGATTGCGCAGCTTTAAACTGAAACAGTGACTAGCATCAGGAAAGAATTTAACAATTTTTATTACACAATTTTAATATAAGCAGATAAAGATGAGCAGTAAGAAGACAAAATATTATTATTTTTTTTCTCCATCAGTACTGGAGAAATGAGTTAAAATAAGAATTTGTAAAGGAGACCAAATAAATTGACACTCAACACCTAATCAGCCCATGTTGAATTTGATTACCTAAGTTCACCAGGCTCTAGAATTAGGTTACTAATATATAATTACATGCTGTTTGTAGGAATTAAAAACAAATTAATATAATTTAAGCACATCTACAGTCTACTGCTAAAAATGTCAGGAGCTGCACAACAAGCATTAACAAATATGGTGTAATGAACAGAACAAATAACTACTTTTAGCCCAGATTTCCTGCTTAAATCATAGAACTTTGGTTTTTTTCCTCGAGCCACATTCCAATTCACTTTTTATTTCTTCTATAACCCAAACAGATTTTATTTTCAAAATTGCTTTTATCTGTCATGCCATTTAAAATTGTCTAAAATTGTTAGAAGTCTAAACAAAACAGTGCCAATTACCTCCCTTTATTATCCCCAGAAAAATCAAATATATTTGTTAAACTAGAGCTTCTGTCCCTGAATTCCTACACATCTGGAGTCTAATGAAATTTCCTCCTTCAAAATAACTTCCTTAATGTACAAACTACACTTCAGTTAGCTTCAAAGGATCCATCCTAAAAAAGGGATGTTTTCAATTACTGAATACTACATAAATTTAACCCAGAAATAACTAATTCATACAAATCTTGAGCACAATAAATAGTAGATTAATTCTCATTGTCTCTTCTCTTAATGTCTCAAGATTTCTGGTTTGACACATGTATTTGCTCTACAAAGAATATTCAATTTTAAAATCAATCACAATATTGCAATTTTCAAGTGTCATAATTGAATTATAAATGAAAGAAAAAACAAATCTGAGGGTAAAAAAGGATACAAGCAAACAATAACAGTCATCTCAGTCAGATTACCTTTTCTATGTTTTATTAGAGAGTTTGGACAATGATAACATCCTTGAAATCATCATGGTGAAGCTCTCGATCCACAAATCCAAACATAAAGTTTGAAGTATTAAAAGACAATTTTCCTTGGATATGTCATCAATAGGTCAAGAGTTTTCATTGTAAATGAACTCAATTTTATAGGACTTTATAGTAACTTTTTTATATAATATTTAAATAACAATGCATTTCAAAACAAAGAGAAATCTTAAGCCCCAGATAATCTTATCTTAAATTGGTAGAAATTAGAGATCTCAGTTTCAGATAAATATAACTAATTCTGTCTATTCACAAGCATTATCCCTAGAATTTGAAATTTAAACAGTTAAAAACCCTGTAAGATGGGGAGTTACTACCTTTTAAATAACAAAAGAAATTAAGCATCCATCTAGATAGAGAACGACAAAACTATTTTCATGACATTCCCTTTGTACTATCTTTACAAAATATTGACACAGTAGAATTTAAGGCATTTGTTGCTATGTACTTGGTTGGGGTGGAGGAATGTTAGCAACAAAATAAAGTGCCAGAGACAGAAGCACTACAAAAACTGAAAGAAGAATATGTCACTCTGTCTACATCAGAATGGCCAGAGTTCCACTGCAATCAATGTTTTTGCAGGTTTTACTTGTGCTTATGCCCAAGTTAACATTTTCAGTCTGTTGTGCAGGTCTCAACATGAGCCAATCCCCAAGATTCCCTCTTGAGGAACGTACGGGGGGTGTGTAGCCACAGTCAAACCAGGTCAGCTAAGACACCAAATGACAATAACCCACCAGTGATGGTGCCCTCCAGAGTCTCACTGGAGTTGCACCACACCAGCATTTAGAGTTTGACTGGACATGCTTTCAATCCTCCTGTCAGTGAGGCAGGTTGTCATGTGTTGGTTTTGTAGCTGGTGAGACACCTTTCATAAATATACAGTAGACATCTAATAGCTTCTGTCCCTTCGTGCAGGGAATCTCGAAGCAGGCTTCTAGTTTGTGTATTATTTGTTCTGGGTTGTTGGATTTTTTGGGTTTATTTTTTTTGTATTTTTTGGGTCAGCTTCTGAAGGACTTCTAATGTCACCATAATCCATAATATTCTAATGTCACCATAATCCATATATAATGTCACCATCACCATAATATATTATGAGGATGTTCAAATGTTATTACGACGCACAGAAAGAAAGTTTCTGGTTCTGAGTATCATCTTTTTTATTAGCAAAATTCTTAAGAACAATGTTTTAAAGCTTTATTATATCAAAGGAGTCTCTGTATATTCCTGTCTTTATCTTGAAAGATTTCTTCTAACTTCTTAATTAAAGTAAGGAATTTGCTTAAGCAATAAATTCTTAATTTAATATCTAAATAAATTCTTAAATTATTAAAAAAATCTTATCTAAATAAATTCTTAATTTTTAACAGCCATTAATATGACATAAGCAACGTCTATACAGAAGACATAATGTACTACCTAGCCTTCTTTCCAAATTAAACTGTTAAAGACTGTCACTCATATACCATTTAAAAATACTTATATTAAGAATT
>VZTB01010980.1:135692-160683 GCA_013397245.1 Thryothorus ludovicianus
GGCTGCTCCTGCTGCCTGGCGGCGGCGCTGCCGCTGCTGCTGCTGCTGCTGCCCGCCGGGTGCCCGGTGCGGGCGCAGAACGACACGGAGCCCATCGTCCTGGAGGGGAAGTGCCTGGTGGTCTGCGACTCCAGCCCCTCGGCCGACGGCGCCATCACCTCCTCCCTGGGGATCTCGGTGCGCTCGGGCAGCGCCAAGGTGGCCTTCTCGGCCACCCGCAGCACCAACCACGAACCCTCCGAGATGAGCAATCGCACCATGACCATCTACTTCGACCAGGTCAGCCGCCGCCTGCTTCGCCTTCGCTACCCCTTGTCCCCGCGCCCTGTGCGGGCATCCCTCACCCCTGCCTCCCCCTGGCTGCACGCTTATTCTCCTGGTTCCCATTCCATCACTTAATCCCGTTTAATAGCAACTTTACATCTCAACTCCCCCAAAAGACTTTGGAAAGTTCTCTTAGGTAGCTGCGGGGCTTTCCTGGGATGGTACCGGGGGTAAACACTCTGGCCTCTTGTTCAGTCACAAACGCTAGTATGGAAAGAGCGCTTTAAAAAAAATAAAAAAAAATAAAAAAAATAAAAAGCCTGTTTCTCGGACGCGTGCGGGGGCGCCTTGCAGCCAAGGATTGCCTCGGACAGCCAGGAACGACCCGGGGGAAGGGTGCGCATCCCTCCTTCGGTGCAAATTCAGAGATTTACGGATGAGGAGTCGCCGGATCTGCCTGTTCAGAGCATTTGGCAATATCACAGCATCTCTCAGAGGGAGGGAGGGATGAGGAAGAAGAGGGTGCTTCCCGCGTTATCAGACGAGGCAAACGGTGTCCCCGGCGGGCTGTATCGGAATGATGTTATCCTGCACGGCGTACGCCGGGCAGAGCAGCGAATTGCTTTGTCCTGCCCCTGCCTTGTTGCACTGCTCACCTCCCGGAGACCAGACCCCGTACACCCACTTTATTTTTGCTGTGAAATTTCCTTTTTTCCTACCGCTTCTGACTCCTGAAGTAGTATTGCAGAGTCAGCCTAAATTGGCACACCAGACTGTTTTCTCTGGGATCGTTTGTTTGTTGTTTTTTTCCGTTGTTTGTTTTTACCTGTCTGTCTGGTTGCCATTTATCTGTCTACCTGTCCCTCCTAATGAGTTTCCACAGCCATTCGTCACAAACAAGATCTCATAAAAATCAGATCAGCAGAGAAAAAAACCAAAACAACAAAAAATCAACCCCCCAGCTTCGAAGTATATAGCATATTTTAGATGCTTTACGTGGCAATGTGCATTTCCTAGGAGTTTAATGGCGTTTTGTCAGTGCTCCCACAGTAAGGATTTTTAAAATTTTTTTTTGTTGTTGTTGTTGTTCCTTTATTAGGGAACTATAGACTTTGGCTGTTTGGCGAGGATTGGTTTGAGATTTGTGGAGTGAAGGGAGATGGCGTTTTTGTTTTCTCCTGCTTCGTATTTCTTAAAGCAGAGTTTTAGCCTGTAAACTGAGGGTGCCGGATGTGCCCCGGGGGTGGGCACGGCGGAGCAGCCGGCTCGGGCACACCCGCTCGCCGGACGGCATCGCCACCGGCCCACGGGTTCTTCTCTCATGCCACCCATGCTTTTTGGGGCAAATCAAGCTCCCCGTCACAGGAGCCTGGACAAGGAGCGAGCGGATGAGCCGAGGCCCGGTTCCCGTCAGACCGGCGGGTTCGGCAGGGTGCGGCCGCCGCTTCCGAACGAGGCTCTGTCCATCTGCCGGAGCGCTCAGCTCTTCCGCTTTTCTTGTTTTGTTGTTCAAAAAAACATTGAAATATATGATAAAGTAAGGTTGTTGCCGGGAAGGAAGAACAGGCCCATCCCAGCCTCCTGGGGAGCGTGTAGGCCAAGTGGCACAGCCCTCCAGAGGGACAGAGAGACATGAGCTGGCAGATGTTGCTGTTGCTGAGCATCCGCTTTCCTCCCTTACCCCTCTCTGCAGTGCAGTTTTAGTTCTATACCCTATTAAACTCGAGGCCAGCTCTGATTTCAGTAGTGCTATCTAAAAACCACATTTTCATTATGAGCTAATGACTTTTGGTATTTTTTCCTACCTGTTTTCCCCTATCTCCTTCCCTTCATTTCACACTCCTCCCCCTCCTCCTTCTGCCACCTTTGCTTTATTGACAGCTCAGTGTGGACATTTGCACTTCATCTAACAGGCTTTGGAGATCATTTTTGCATAACTAAATTGCTTTATTAACTCTGATGCCTTTTAAATGCCTCTGTAACTTGACTTTGCTCCCCTGCCACCCACTTTTAATTGTGCTGCAAATGCCATTTTGACTATGCTTTATGTTGGTCATTGAGCTCACGTCAGATTTTTGCTGGTGCTTTTCTAAGGTGGAGTCTGATTTCTCTGATTTCTCTCTTTCTCTCTCTCCTTTTCTTTGTTCTGTTTTATTTGTTTACATTCCAGGTATTAGTTAATATTGGCAACCATTTTGATCTTACTTCCAGTATATTTGTAGCACCAAGAAAAGGGATATATAGTTTCAGTTTCCACGTGGTCAAGGTCTATAACAGACAAACCATCCAGGTGGGTTCTAATATAAAGAAGCTGCTGTCTTTCCTTTCTTTTCCTTTTTTAATTTTTTTAATTTTTTCTTCAAATAGACATTTCTAGACTCATATTAAAAAAAAAAACAAAAACAAAAACCCAGCAGTTGAAGAAGGAGACTGTGGGTTATTTTTAAAGAGGTCTATATACATGACAGAAAGCACACATTGCCTATTTCCTTAGCTTAATTTAACTTAGATTCTAACCTGTACAAAAGTTTAGTGATGTGCACAGGGCAAAAAAATCATTGAGAGTATTGAGAAAACTCAGATTCTGTCTCTTTGCACTTTTTAGGTAAGTTTAATGCAAAACGGCTACCCAGTGATTTCAGCTTTTGCAGGGGATCAGGACGTCACCAGAGAAGCAGCCAGCAACGGGGTCTTGCTCCTCATGGAAAGAGAAGACAAAGTGCATCTGAAACTGGAAAGGGGTAACCTCATGGGAGGGTGGAAATATTCAACCTTTTCCGGCTTCTTAGTCTTTCCACTATAAAAGAAGGCCAAATAGGAGACAGATCCATGAGCCAGAGCAAGGATTCAATTGTTAATGACACCCTGAACTTGGCAGCACATGACAATATTTTCAGTCACCCCGTCAGACTGTCACAGTAGAAGAATGATAACCTTCTAAACTCCAACAGTTGCTTTGAATATTGACAATTCCTTGGAACCTGCGCCTCTAATTAGTTTTAGACGACAGTGATCTTTAGGAGAAATGAAATTATCGACCTGAGCAATTTGTACCTGTGATTGTAAAGTCAATTTTGGATTTTATTGTTGGGATCATTGACTTTCTTATTCGTTTTATTTTTTCCTCTCATTTTTTCCTCTTTTTCTTTCTCTTGTTGTTGTTCCAATGAAACAAATAACTCGGACCACAGAATCGTTTTGTCAAAGGCTCACTCTAGAGCCAGAAGAATGGAGTGTTCAGCCCTATGAGGTGTTCTTCCATGCTTTATTTCTTTGTGTTGTATAGCCTTAAGGAAAAAAGAAAAAAAAAAAAAGAAAAGAAAAAATAAGGAAAAAAAATAAGAATGGCTTCAGTCTCAGTCCTGTATTTTTCTGGGGGAGGGGGATTCTGGACATTACTGTGTCAAGAAGTGCTTTATCCAGTGAAGCAAAATTTGCACGATTGGAACCTTATTTGTGTTGTTCGTGTTTTTCATCAGCTTTTTATTTTTCTTGATTTTTGTTTGTGTGTGCTAAAAATGTAAGCTAGATTGATCAATAAGACAAAACAAAGCACTTATATACCCTGTAGCTCTAAGTAAAGCTAACCAGTGAACAATTCTGTCTGCACTTTCCAGCTGATCTTTATAGACCTATTTAGAGAGAGAGAAAGAGAGACAAAGAGCGAGAGAGCTACATGATCCTTCAATTACAATCTGGAAACTGGTAAAGGAACTGACATTTCTGAATTGTCCTGACATTTCTAGAAGCAACAGTGGAGGTTTTGAATATCTTCTCTGACCATACCCTAAAATATATACTTTCTTTGCATTACCATATTTTGGGTGTTTTTATCTGATATTTATTTGATATATTTGTCCACTGATGCTTGAGTACACATTGTGGGTTCACAGAGAGATGGCAGAGCAAATTCTTCCTCTTTCAAATTAAATAAAACCATCTCCACTTGAGCTGTCGTGGCAAGTACTGGAGGAGTAGACACAAACATCTTTGACAGCCTTGGGGAGAGGGGCCTCAGCAGGAGAGGGGCCTCAAAGGATCAACAAATGCTCCAGAAGTTGGCACAGGTGCCATGCATATATTTGCTGCCTTAGCTCTTCCCAACACAAATGGCCTCTCAGTTCTAGGGGTGGATTGACATCAATATTGAACATTAGGAAAATTATTATCCCAATCAACAAGAGGTAAAATATTAGGACAATGCCAATTGTATCTTTTTGCCTCATTCTCAATAAACAGACCTTGTTTCTTCAGTTTTTTAAGTTTGTTTGTTTTTGTTTTTGTTTTTTTTTAAGAGTGATATACTAGACCATATGCTGAGGAAAATCTTTTTTGAGGAGATCCAGGAGGAAAGTTTATTTTATAGAATTTTTGCCTTCATTTATTTAATTTTAAATGTTGCATTTTCTTATGAATCCCCCAAGGGTGGATGTGCATAAGAATTTATTTTTGTCAGATTTACTCCTCTGCCACAAGCAAATACAACGGAAAGGCATTTGCAGAAAAGCGGTGTTAACTACATTGTATTTCAAAATTATGGTGGACATGTCATTTTCATTGTAAATTTATCATTCAAGGGACAAAATTAAAGTCATATATTCTTAAAAAAACCCCTTATCTGTGTTGCTTATATACCTCAGATGACTAAAATATAAGCCAATTTAATAGTTTGTATTTTTGTGCATTTTCCCCATTGTTGTGGTTGGTTTGCTTTGCTGTTTCACTTTGCCAATTATTTAATGAATTGGTTTCAGGTTGTTGGTTTTTTAAAGGGTTGCATTTTCCAGTTCCTCTTTGTGCTTTGGCATGGCTGCAATGTTTCTAGTTGCAAAATATCACAGGGCTAAGTTTAAGTACATGAAATAAAACCTGAGTCAGCAGTAATCTTTTCCTATTAAAATACAATAAATACAGCTATCTTAATGGTAGACATTGTAAAACTACCTTTTGTGTTTACAACTTGATTGTGTCACTCAAGGAAACAGAAACTGAGGTGGGTTTAAGCTCCCAAGCTTTTAATTTCTATTATATTTTTAATTTAAAATAAAAATACTCAGTCAAAATAAAATAAGAATTTCTCAGTTTTGTTTTAAAATTCTGCCTACAATAATCATATTGTTTTCCCATTTATTTCAGTTCATTTGCCTTGAATAAGGCAATGACAGTTAGTGCTGTCTCTCTCCCAAGCTAAATGAGGCCAATGACAATATCTTCCCTGGAACTATCCTTGGAAGTTTCTTAGGCCATTAAAGCTGCTAATCTGAATATCTCGCTTCATGAATTCAAGCCCAGTAACCTTGACCACGCTTCTCTGATAAATATGTTTATATGATAGTCAACCTTCTGAAATCAAAGAAGATATCTCATATAATGCTGCTTTCCCTCTGCTACTCTTGTGTCCTTCATGCAAAGCTATAGAGTTAGAACTCATATAAACAGTTAATATAAATGGAAAATGTAAAGTAAATTCTTATTGTACACTAATTGTAATCATGATTTTTTTTTTTAATGTTCTTTTCAATATTTATTACCTTTTCTCTTTTAATTTTGCATCTGGGTTTGAAATTGTGCAATCTACTTGCTATTGGAAATGGTAGAAATTTTGATGTATTCATAAGGTGTGAATATCATTATATATTTTATGTTGGAGGGGAAAAATGTACAACCGCAGCATTGTAGATTGTAGGAAATATGAAGTGAGAATGACTAAAGCAACCTTCTAGCCTCCTAGTTAACAGTATATAAAAAATAGTTTATATAAATAAATTGATTGAGTGACATTCAGAGTTGATGTAAATTTAATGTTGAAAGGCACCGTGAGAGGTAGGAAGTGCAAAACGCGTGAAGTGACACCATAATGACTCTGGCTCCTGTGGAGCAATAGCACAAGACTCCTTCCAACAACTTTCAAGTTTCCTCATAAGCTGCTGTGTAACAGTCATAACATGAAACTATGAAACAACTGTCTGCTCGACTGCTTCCCTTCCAGGGCACAATCTGTACCCGGGTGTTTTTGGTGTTCATGGTTTTACTACTTCTGCAGCCTACTTATGGCAGGGTAGAAGCCAGGAGCTGTGTTAGGAATGATAAATTCTCATCATATATATCATTGCCGTCCTCTGAGTTTTACATCCAAGGCTTGAACACAGTCTTGCCAGAGAGCCTGTGTGCTCTCACCTCCCCCTGAGACAGTGGGTGTGATGGATGTGCAGTGTACCTCATTACTGGCCAGCATCTTGCAAGCTGGATCTGTGGGAGGAGGAGAGAGACAGGACATGAAACTAAGAAGTTGTTTAGAAGTTACATTGTGTTTGTTGGCTGTGACTTTTTTAACTTTTAAAAAGAACATTTTGTTTTTATTGACCAAATTTGTTTCTTGGACAATCTGTCAAAGTAGAAAACGGGCTAAAAGGACTTGTTTACTGATGATTTATTCAGAAATAGCTGAAAGTGCTTTCAAGTCCTTCTAATGTGACATTGGTTTCTGGAATAGGCAGTCACAGGTAGCATTGTTTAAAAATAGCTCTTATGATGAATAGTCTGCTTCAATCCAGAATAACTTTCTAGTGTTAATGAGCACTCAAAAATCATGTTCATTACTATACTTCATTTTTGTGTGCAATGACTTGTCATTAAGCAGTTATACATAACTAAATAAATGCAAACAATTTCCCCCTTTTAATACATTATTGAAAGGCCAAGGAATGTCTTTGAGTCATTGTATTTTTTCTAGATTGCTCCAGGATCATGTATGATGAGGAGTCATGCCCAATTTCTAATCAGTGTAGTAAACCATGTTAGATTTTAAAATACACATTTTTTAAATAGAGGAGCTTCTTTTATTTGACATGATTTTACCTGTCAGAATGCTTTAAATAAAACTTCATGATTCCTGGCCACCTGTTAATTAAATCACATTTGGAGTTTATAAATTCCTGAAAACTTTTGATATCCATCACAAGTGTAGTTAGACATAGACTAGGTGGATGGGCAGATGATAGACAAGCATTTAGATCAGCTGTTTATATAATCAAATATCAGTAAAATTCAAGTGTTCCATAGTGAAACAAATTGAACAGTCATTTCAGCTAAGAGGCTGATCTTGCTTGTCTCGTTTGCCTCAGTAAAGTCCATTCCTCTTATGAATGGACTTTGCTTGAGTGTCTCTTAACATTAAATTTACACCGACTCTGAATGTTACCTAATCAATTTATTTACATAAATTACTTTGTATAAGCCTACTCTTAATGTTCTCAGAAGCTCTTTTAATTGTTCTCACAACATATTCCCAGTTGCAATCTACAGTGCTGCTGTTCCCCCTCTAGCAAAAAAATATATCAGGATATCTGCACCTTATAAGTATACCAAAATGTCTACTGTTTCCTGTACCAAATGGGTGGAGCTTATGAAAAACAACAGCACCACAGAGCTTGAATTGTATGGTTTGAATTTGGTCATGATCTATTATAATTATTTAAAAATCAGTGATAGCAATCAATGTAAACATTTAGTTAACACAACTATTCTTAGGTGCTGAGGAATTTCAACACTGATCATACTTCTGACAATATAAGCAAAAGTCTACAAATATGTTTTGAATGCATGTTTTAAATTGAACCCCAAACTAGCTGCGTTCATACCCTTATCCAACATAATCATGATCTATTTTTTTTATTTGCTATTATCAATAAAATCTAAGGACCATTAATTGTAGTTTATGCTATATGAGTGTCATAATGAAAATACACTTCACATACCAAGTACATCTAAAATATCCTGTTTCTTAGCTCATATAGCTTAGCTTATTTAGTGAATCATTTCTGCTATTCATCAGCAAAATAAAGTTGCCTAACATGCTGGTTCCCTGCAGATCACATACAACAGATGGTATAAATAATGACATAGCAAAACATGGGGAAGCAAATAATGAGTATAAATTCTGCACCAAAAAAAAAAGGAAAAAAAGTCTGCATTAACAGAAATTATTGACAAATGTCCCAAAACCCAGAAAATATCAGTTAAATTTTTAAACTAATCTTTCTGATTGATAGTACTTCCATCATAATAATGAGGTTATATTTTTGCTATGGGAATATAAAATATAGTTTAAATTGTTTTGTGAGACCAGCTGTATTAAAAGACTCTTTCTCAGCATATTGATTTATTCATTGCTATAAAATCAACCAAAACCTAAGTTCATCAATTAGCAATTAGTAGTTATCATGAGACATTTTCATTTCTGTTGATATGGTTAAATTAATTGATACTAATTCTTTGAAATGTTTTTAGTTTTTAGTGTGTGAATATACACAAAAGTGCACACACACATGTATATGTACATGTGCATGTAAAATACATTTTTAGCTAGGAATGGATCAAGAGAACTGTTTTTGTCATATACAGTTTGACCTTTCTCTGAAGCATGACTCAACAAAATTAATTTTTATTTTATTTGTTCTCATTCTATACTTAAAACTGTTTATTTTTGCTTACATATAAGACTACCCAGAGTAACAGCAAATAGGAGTATATATTTCAGTGTCTGAGGGCTGCCACAGTTTAGGTAATATTAGGGTAAAATGAAGCATACAGTTATTATTAAAAGACTTATTTACCTCAAGTTGTGTAAAAAGCTTTTGTGATGAGTTAAACTATAGTGCTGTGTGGGAATTGCCTGGAGCAGCTGGAGATTCAGTTTGTCCTTCTATTGACACCTGATGGGAAATATTTTGTATTCTTTAAAACTGAGTGCAAGTATGCTCCTATACTTAGTTTCACAACCATAATCCTTATATCCTGAACTTAATTTTTATTGTACTAATTTTACTCGAGAGAGATGCATTATATTGTCACATATCAGAACTAAGAATACAGAGAATACAGTGAATAAAGGATAAAGGGTTTTCCAACTTTTTTCACTAGAAGAAGTAACAGCACAGAACATGTCTCTTCTAAAGACTTTTGTGACAGTGAAAATATGGAAGAAATTATTTGAAAAAGAATCTTACAAATTCTTATTTACTGTTACCCACAGCCGAGTTTTCTCAGCCCTGTTTGTAATAGAATGATTATGACTATTTCAGGATGGAGTTTAAATGGATATAGCTAGATATTCTAAGAGGTGACTTCTTCCTTATCTGAAATTTTCTGTAGATTTATGTGTTTTCATAAGAACTTACAATCTCTCTAGATGAAACTGTCCTTTAAGCCTGACTATCAAGTAAATCCAGTCTTACCTAATTATTTCATCTGGGTAAGGAACGCGTTATTCTGCTTCTTTACAATGACTCTATTGTTTTCTTATACCACATGAACTGTACTAAAAATACCCAGCAGAGAAAAGAAGATTCCCACTGTGCTTGCCTCCCTAAGATGTGTTAGTTTCTCTTCTTTTGCCCTCTGTCACCCTTTTGTGCATAGTTGAAATGCTTCTGACAATATTTTTTGAGTATTTCTTAAAATAATGCTTTTCCAACTGTGTGAAAATTTGTTCATACAAAATGATGACAGCTTTAGTTGACTGCTCACAAATTGTCCTCCCTCTGTTATGCAGTCAGAGCTCTTGAACAGGAGAACCAAATCTGATTGAGGAAAAATATAACTGTAAATAAATAGTGGGAGATATGTATATGAATCTGTGATTTTTGGTTAATATTTTGACCCTATTCTGCCTGTTTTTCTGTAATGACTGTACAACTAAGTGACTTGGTACCTCTCTTTTTTGAAAAAATCCAGGCATATTTGGAATCTTCCTTCTTACAGCTTGTTTAAAAAATTTAGACTCTCTTGTATAGGTGTTAGGGTATTGGTTAAAAATAACAAATGAAATTTTCAAGTACCAGTGTGATCCTTTAACACGAACACTTTGTGACAAAAAACAATCTGTAGGAAGGGAAGAAGACCTACTAAAACACAGAATTGCTAATTATTCTTTGTACAAATACAAACCTCAAAAGAATATGAGGATGTGTGCATGTACATGTGTGAACCTTAACTATAAGGGACAGGCATTGTATGTAAAACACTTTCCCAGAGTTCTAATTTTCATGCATGAAAAAAAAAAAAATACAAGAAAATACATGTGCAGTTTAGGTAGGATTAAAGATGCCCATGCAGTTAGTGATTGTACCAATATGTTTATTGAGGACAGTGGCTCAATGCAGATATATTACACAGTGTATTCCACTCAAGCATGGAATGATGCATTATATAACAAATATCTAAGCTATTCCTGAAAAAAATATACAAAATTATCTTTATAGAGCTATGAAATTCTGAGATCAGATTGCAGTTAGTACAATTCAGACCACTGGACACATTATAAAAAGTGAGATAAACATTTTAGAAACATTTCTGTATATTTCTTTTACCCTCATGCAAGAAGCAACATACCTCCTGAAAGCAAAAATGGAATCCACATGCACTATAAAGCACGATTTAGTTTCTAGATAGAGTAAAAAAGAGCCTTCCTTATTTGCCTCTATGTTCCCCATCCTCTCTAAGACATTTGCCTGTTACCTGCTTTTTATATGTGCACTAATATTTTTTAGACCTTTATGTCTAAAAGTTATGTCTGAACTAAAGGCATGACAGATAATTTGCAAATGCACTTTAACATGCCAAACCATAAGGAACTGGCATTCTTACCACACCACTGATTACCAGATTTTCTGAAAATATGGCTGTATTGGGTCTGCCTGAGACAGAGTTCATTTCCCCATTGCAGGACTCACAATGCTGTGCTTTGCATTGGCATCTAGAAAGGTGTTGATAACACACCAGAGTTTTGGCAACTGCTGAGCAGCACTGGCACAGCATCAGCACTCTCTCTCCGACATTCTGCCCCACCAGCAGAAGGCTGGGGTTGGGCAATATCTTGGGAGGGGACACAACCAGGACCGCCGACCCAAACTGGCAAAAGGGATATTCCAAAGCATATGAAATCAGCTCAGATATAAAAACAAAACAAAGGAGGAGGAATAAAGTGGCATTTGTTATTTGCAACATTAGTCTTCCAGAGTAACTATTAGGCATGCTGAAGACTTGTTCCTAGGAGGTGACTGAACATGGTTTGCTGATGGGAAGTAGAGAATAAAAGCTTTGTTGGTAATTTTGCTTATGCACACAGAGCCTTTTGCTTTCGCTTTCATAAGTAGTCTTATCTCAACCTATGAAGTTTCCTTCCATCTCATTTTCTCTCCCCTGATCACCTGAAAAGGGAGAATAATAGAGCCTCTTAGTGGGCACCTGGCATCCAGTCAAGGTCAACCCATAACATATATGGCTTAAAGTGTCTTCATCATGTTTAGAAAGAGTCAGGCTCAGGACATCTGTTGAATATAGACTCTACTCTCTCCATGCCCATGGCAGCCAGGTGCAGTGAAAGACAACTCCAGAAAGCATTTAAGTAGCATGGCCAAGTGCAGATTCAGTAACTCAAGGGTATTTAAGTGCTGGGACAAAGATTAGAAATCAGTGCATGCTTTCTTGTAAACAGCAAATGTGGTGAATGTATCTGGACTGGAAAAGAAGTTCCCGACTACATATAACTGCACAATAGAATGGATTTAATAGATTTAATGGATTAAAAAATCTCCCTAGGGTCTATCTTGATGCACCTCTATTAGACTCGCTCCCCAGCATCTCTACTTTTCCAGTATTAGGAAACCAAAATTGGGCAAGAGACTCTACATGTGGTCACAAATGCCAAATTTAGAGGATTTTGATTGCTGGCTATGTCCTTGCTAATACATCCCACTCTCCAATAAACATTAACTGCTGCAAAGTTGTACTGTTGATTGATGTTCAAACTTTTTTCCCCAGAATCTTTTTTTTTTTTCTTTCTACAGAACATTTCTATCCAGTGAGCCTCAGAAAATACTGCTGCACGTGGCTATTCAATTACAAGTTTAGAAATTTCTATTTGTTTTCATTGAACTTCCTATGTTTCTGTCAGTCCCAGTCAGCTAAAGCCTCACTGAAGAGCAACCCTGTTGTTAGGCATGTCATCTTCTTCCCCTACATTTACTTTCCTCTGCAGACTTGAAGAGAGTGTGTTTTTGTTTGTCATACAGGTAGCTAGTGAAGATATGAAATGGTAACAGCCCCAGTGCTTGCCTTTGAGGAAAGCTTCTAGTAACCATCTGGCAAGTGAATTTCAAACTGCAACCCGTTACCCTTGGATCCTTGTAATCCAACCAGTTCTCCATGCATCCTGTAGTCCAATTAGTTTTACAATCATCTTGTAGTCTATGCATCCAGTTCATATTTCTTCAGGTTGGCTACAAGGATACAATTAGAAACCATGCAAAAATCATGAGAAAGTCAAGGCAAATAACATGCCCTGACCACCAATTCATTTATCAGAGAGGGAAAACAGTTAGGTGTAATTTTACCTTTGTAAATTCATTGAGGTTTTCCCAATCATCTTATCATTCATATGCCTATGAATGATTTCCCTATGCAGACTTCTCCATAATCTTTCAGGAGACTACAGTGAGGCTGACCAGACTCTAACGTCCCAAATTCTCTTTCTTGCTCTTTGAATAGTGATGTGACACTTTCCATTCTGTAGTCACGAAGGTCCTCTCTGGATCACCCAGGTTTTGAAAGGTGATTAGGGCTAAGTTTCCTCACCAACATCAGGTTATTTCATGTGGTCTCATGGACTGTTGTAAAACAAATTTATTTGCTTGATTGATCATTAACTAATCTTTTCCTACCATAGACAGTACATCAGTCTTCCAGGCTCTCCTGAAAAGACAAAGGCTTTTACCTTATCAGTAAAATGTCTTGGCAAACAAAGCTTTGAACCCTGCAAACCCTTATTACAAGACCTCTCTAATTTTCCCATCAGTATACTTATAGAGGTTTTTAGTTTTCCCATTCATATTCCTTGGTAGTTTCAATTGCAAGAGAGTTTTAGAATTCCTAATTCCATGTCAAATCAATACTTTTAATCTTTTTTTCTGATTGCAAGGTTGCTTTCAGTCAGTTAAAGAAGACTGCATCTAATTTTACTTCTTGATCAGGGTTTCTTGTAGCAGAAACCCATCAAAACACCTTCCTCACTAGCCTCCCTTTGATCTTGACATTCAAACCCTCAGCTTGCTTGTGAACCATCTCATGGCAAAGCTCCACACATTCAAGTTGCTCTTTTGAATAGAACACAGTTTGTCTTCCTATCATTCCCAAATGTGCCTCTTGAAGGATCTGTTCCCACCCATTGCACTGCCACAGCAATGTGAAATATGCCATCATGCTTCTGTTACTCTGCAACTGCTCACAATATCAAATTCCTCTGTTTTGGTTTTTTCTCTGTTTTGTTGGCTTTTTTTTTCTTTTTTTCTCATGCTGTAGAAATTTGTGTCTAGGCACTTTGGATATGTTCCCAGTAGTGCTCCTTTTTAGGGAATGCAGAAGAACTTTTTTATTTGTCTGTCTCACAGAATCCTTGCTCTCTACTATGCCACTACTCTTGGGGTTTGGTCTTCATCCTGAAAACTCGTGTATAAATGCTGTGTTTTGCAAACAAGCTTATTGACAGGAATTCTCTTGTCCCACTTCATCAGATGGAGGCAACCATTCCTTATTCCCAAGAGATGGTCCTGCAGTCACAGACACATAAACTCTGCATGGGATCTGAACCACAGAGGCAGGTATTGGCACACATTGTACTTTTGATTGTACCTGAGTCTCTCCCTTTCACTGGGAATATTGAGAAGACACCACTCAGACTTCTTAGGATCACTCTCTCTTTAAATGTTTGTTTTTTTCCCTGGCTATCAGTGCTCGCATTGGTACATAGCAATGGTTTATAGTCTAGGAGCTGGCTGAGCCTCTGCTATATTTCTACAAAATCCAGGATGCAGAATGCATTTCAAATCTGCTTAGAAACAAGAAATAGGAGAAGAGACAAGGATATGGAGCTGGCATCCCCAGTACTAATTCTTTGAGGTTTGTTGAGTGGAGAGAAAATTTATGATTATACTCTATGACATTTGGACAGTATCTCAATGCTTCAGCATCAACTAATCTGACAACAGGAACAATGATGTGCTTTCTTCACTGATATTTTTACCATCATAAATCTTTCTAGCACCTTAAAGTCAGGCAATTGTGAAGAAATGGGAATAACCATATGACAGAAGAGACAAGAAGTGATATGAAATGACAAATTGAAGAACATGGGAGGCAAGAGAACAGAATTGAATGAAAGCAGGGATCCTTTTGGAAGGTACTGCTAGGGCTGAAAATGATTTAGTGTAATAATAGATAGGGCAAGTGGGAGAGAAATTAGATGTAAAACGTGGGACAGTTCTTGAAATACTGGAATGAGAGTCAGAGACTAGAATTTTGTCTAAAGTGGAGAAGAAGGATTTACAGAATGAGAGACTTGGGGAAAAAGTTGTAACAAAATATAGAGAAAGAAAAAAAAAGAGAAATTCAGGGTAAACTAGGGAACAAATAAATGGGGTTTTAGGACCTATAATGCGTCTGGTCAGATTGCAGTAAGAAGGTATAGAGAAAATGAGGGAAAGAAGCTATGAAATCATACAATACAAAAAATACCTGGTAAGATAGGAGAATCATAGAGATGACACAGTCTGATGTGACAGTGGAGGCCCATGGCAAAAGAGACATAGGTTTTACTGATGGTTTCCAAATTGGAAGAAAATATAAATTCAAAAAATAAAGGTGAAAGATGTGAGATTTTGTGTGCTTATCTGAAAAATGCATGGACCAGGCAGAATTCTGAGCACATCCTTATTTTTCTTTTCTTGCTACTATTTATGTCAAGGGCTTTGTACCCACCTGCTTTTTTTTCTAAGAGCCTTTCCATTTATGCTAATTCCTCTCATTCTCTGCAAATAACTCACCGGTCCTACCATCTGTTGAAAACATAGCCAGCATGAGCAATTCCCTTCTAACAATGCCAGTGGCAAGTGAACATTACTTCCTAAGAACAAGTTTCTTTCTCAGACCCATTAAAATATGTTATTGAACTTCTTCTGGGCCAGCTAGCCTGCTCCTTTCCTCTTATTTCCCTCTGGTGTGCTCTGCATGTCCTAGTAAGACAGTGTTCTTCTCCAGAGATAGTCATTCTGTGCTGCAGCTTGTCCAGACCTGGCTGACGGCAGCAATGTGTCTGGCTAGCTACAGTGCTTTTGGCTTCCAGGGGCTGACTGAAAACAATGGAAAAAGAAATGATGCACATTTTGAGTTTATTTTCATTCTGCTGTAAATTTAGTTGCAATATTTAAATTTTTAGTTTGAGGTGTGTGGAGGGGGAGGATATGAGAGAATGTATCTTTAAACAGTTTCATAGTATTTTTGGGGGATTACAACTTTTTAGGTTATAGTCTGTGAATTTGGTGGTCAGAAAACACAGTGAATATAAGCACTTCCAAAGGAAGATGGGCTTACTAGAAACCATCCTAATACCCTGTCGTGGCACCAAGTCACTGCCAGCACTTCCTGTCCCTGCCCACACTTTGGGATCTTCCCTACCTGCCCATGTGTACTAGTTTAAAAACAAATCGGTGAGAGATCCCAACTCAGAACTACAATTTAATAAGAAAATTAAGATAAAGACAATAAAACAGAAACATTGGCTTAAACTGACAGTCAGGATACAACCTGACACCCTGTTGGTCAGGGTGTTGGTAGCAGTCTGATTAAATGGTGGCTGCAGTCCTCCTGAAATAACAGATGTGGTTCTTTGAAGTGGTGATCCTCTAGAAGGGTCTGGTATTCCTCTGGGAATCCAGTGGATAAGGCAGTTTATGGTGTTCCACATCTCAAATTATATGCAGGTAGGAATGCTTGGTTCCTCCCCCTGGGTGCCTCATCTCACAATGGGATGGTGTAGTTGTAGGAATCATGCAGTAAAACTCGATGGCCCATTAGCAGAAGACATCCCCAGAGGGAGTAATCAGGGATGTATCACGGATGGCATAAAGAACACTGTCCCACCTGGTTTTAACAGCTTATGGAGATGGTGATATTATGCACATTTTTGGTTATATCGTACACTATAACCTAACACACCATGGCTCAGGCTCCCTCTCAGCCCTCAGGCCATGAGCTCCTGCCCCAGCAGGGCCAGAACAAGGCTGGTCTCCAGCTCCCCACAGCCTGACCCTGCCTGGCCACAGAGCCTGCCAGCTAGACCTGCCTGCAGGTACATGTCCTGGCTCTGCCTTGTCCTATTCCTGTCCCCAGGGAGGTGTCTTATGCCCAGGACTAAAGCTGCTCCTGCTTTCTGCCATCTGCCTGCTCCTGGCGAACCTCATGGGGACCTCCCCAGTACTGGAGACCTCCAAGTCCTGGGAGCCATCAGCCTCTCAGTGCCCTACCACACTCTTGGGTTTAGGAAAAACACCAAAATAACCTCAAGCATTGTCTGTATAACGCTTGTTTTAACCCACAGAGCACAAGCCACTTTCCCAACTCTGTTGCCAGCACTTGGCTACCCATATTTTTACATGAGAAATTGCAACTCATTTCCTCAAGAAGAAATTTTGGAAGTGTTGGGGAATCATTAAACCATCTGGTGCATTTATCTGGAGTGTGGCCTAGCCTGTTCACCAACATCAAAGAGAGCTTTTTCATGCAGGAGTAGATGCAGCAAGGGAGCAAGGTATCTATGGTGAGTTATCAGTCATTATAATGTGGGGAGCTGCAAGGTACCCTAAGCATCCTGTGGGCAGCTGGCAGGTACACCAGGGGGTGAAGCTGTCCATGAGTGATCAATCTTTATTCACACATAAATTATTGTTTAGATTTTCTTCTTTAAGGAAATGGGAATAATTTTTTCCCCATAGAGTATTGTTCAGCTCCAATTTGCATTCATCCCTCCAGAGTTTGGAACACTGATTTATTAATTCGGGTGCCTTTTTAGGCAATTAATTGATTAATATCAAGTCTTAGTAAGTCTTACTAACTTGAAACAGCATTTAGTTCTGTTATTATTCTGTTCAGATGGGATTTATTTGCCTTTAATTGGAGAAATTCAGGCCTAGGCACAGTGAATTGCTATTTTTCTGTTCACTACTGCTGAAATATCACCATTCCTGTAATTGGATTTATATATATTTTAGGGTCATTTGATCATCTTGCCAGACTGTATAGTATAGCTTATTGGGTTAGGAGCTCCATTTATCCAGTAACCCAATTCCTGAGATAATAATTTATCTATGTATTAAAGTGCATCTTTCAGAAAAAAGCATTATTATAATGATCTCTTCAGTAGGTGGCAGTGCTGGGATTAAAACTGTTGCTGCTTGACTAATATGCAAATTTCTGCCTGTTGGGATTTAGGTCTAAAAAGGTTTTCAGGGCATTCTCGTCTTTAAATTTGGGCTCTAGTTTGCTTGGAATGTTGAAACTGTAGGGAGATTTATTTCTGCTGGCTGAGAAAGTATAGAAAAATAGATCAAGTACCACAAGTGCAGTCAGTTGGCTTCAGAGATATGCATGAACAAGCTAAAGCCGTGGAAAACATGCACCCATAAAGCTCCAAAAGTAATAGCTTCTCCAGTGCACTCCACTTCAATTGCTCTCAGTAAAACGATGTTGCTAGCTGAAATGTTATAGGTCTGAAAAAACAAATATTCAGAAATCTGAATCTGTATTCATATTTCAATTTAACATTTATTAAAATTTATCAGAATCACTGTAGTATCCTTACATTGTGGAGGACTTCTCTCTGTATGGTACCATAAAGAACTCCATTACTGGATTCTTGTGACTTCATAATCCATTCCTTAAATTATGATGAAGAATATTTTTCTGCAATGTTGGAATATACAAATTAGGAAGTTTTGATTCCTGAAAAGGTCTAAAATAGAGATTTGTGTCACAACATAAAGTTTTTTTTAAACAGGATAATTTCTCAGAAGATGTTTTGCCAGAAATCTCTTTAAAAGTCATACATCTTAATGGCACGCATTAAGTATTCCATGTGGAATACTGCTCAGGAATGCACAATAAACAGCAAGAATTCCTCATATCATTAGGATTTTGAGAGAGAAGAAAGGCTTCTCTTGGATTAGAGCTGGACTGCACCTGTGTGGACAACAAAGGATGGTTTATGGTGGCAATTAAATTGTCTGGCAGCTGCATATCATTGTTTGCCCATTGGGAAAGCAGAATAGAGGGGAATCTCACAGCAACATGGAAAGCAGTGCAGGGTAATGTATTCCAGATCACACACTGGAAGTAGTGACATTAAATCTATGAGCAGCTAGAAATTCTCAGTTTTCTCGGTGCTGACGACTTGTATTGACCCAGTACTTCAGGGAGGATATGGAGGGAGCACATATGGAGACAGCATCGTCTCTTTAAACACAGCCCCAAAGAAGGGGAATTTGGTAATTTTAAATGACAGTAAAGTGCCTATGGGAGATCTGGATTGATCTTATCCAATGGGAAAAAATATGCTCATCACAACAAAAGAAAAAAGAACAAAACAAGAAAAAATACTGCTAGCATTTTTCAACAGTAAGTGGAATTCACTTCTCTTAAATGAGTAAAAGTCAGATAACTTGTAAATCCTTTTGAAATACAATGAAAAATATTTTTTAATTAAAAAGAATAAAACAATTTTGACATTTAGAGTGGCTTATTTTCCAAGAAATCTGAAAAAAAAATAAATTTGACTTGTAGGTAAAGCATTTCGAAAGGGAATTAAAATATGTCCAAACACAATGAAGTTTAGAAAAAGTTGAGAAAAATTTAGAAAAAAGTGTATTTGGGAGCAAGTGGAATCTGTGTTCTGAAAACATTGAACCAAAATTGGCAAAGGGACCCCAAACTCCCATTCGATGCAGGGAGACTGAAGACCCAAGACTGTCCAAGATGATCTAGACTCCTGGGTGTACTACAGAGATGACTTTCTCACACCCAGGGACTCAGGAGTCCAGTCCCTAGAATCAATAAATCAGTTTATGTCATATCCCTGGCACTGTGGTATCTACTAAACCTCTAAGTCCATAGATATATCAGATTTCACAGCAAGGACTCAGTAATCATTTTTATGAAACTAAGTCAGGTTGTTTCAGCCTATGCAGAATAGTTGTGTTGGCTTACACTGGCTCAGAATCAGTTTTGGTTTAGCTGGGACTTTACAGTCAGAAATTAAACACAAAAACATGATTGTGACAACTTACTGTTTATAATTAGTAAATAGATACACAGAAAATCACTTTCTATATAATAAGAGAAGAAAATGGTGCCGTTACCTTTGAATGCATTCCTTGACTGCATTTACTAAAAGCAAGGTTCATAACTAATCTCTCTGAAAATTCTTACACAACCATGTAACCTCATACTTAAATTAGATTAAGGAGCTTCATTTTAGCTTATTGGAAAGCATATTAAAGTAACGGAAACAAGAGAATTTACTATCTACTTTATACTCACATTCTGCAAAGAACTGTAGGAACCACAAAAGCAGTGGAAGAGAGAATTCTGCCTAGAAAAATGCTTTGTCTAAGACAAGACATGTCACTTTGAACCCAGAAGGTATTAGAATTCTCTCAAAAGAAGAAAAGTAACTTTTTAAATCCTATTTGTAAAATGAAAAGAAGTTCCTGAAGAGTTTCCATTGGCTGGAATAAAGTCTTGTTCTCTTCAATATAAGTAGTGATTTCAGATCTGCTGGTACATAGGTCAGTTGCCTACTGCTCCAGCAGAGTAAGAAGTGAAACCTGATGCTTTTTAAGCTCTTGAATTATCACTGTGTCCTGCAGTGAGGGGATAAGTTTTGCCTTCTAGCAAGAGTACATGCCTCTTAACTCATGGATGACCTGAGGCCTTTTGAGACAGGTACCATTGTCGAGTAACAGTTTCTCTGCAGCATCTGTTAAACATTTGTCCTACTGGAAACTCCACCTCCTCAGAAGCCATTGGCCAGAGCAATTCCACCTAACTGTTCTCAAGGGCCTCCTGAAACTAGAGAAAATGAGCCTGGGCAAGTTCAATGCTGAGTTTGTCAACATCAATTTAGCAGCAGGATAACCCCATGGATATTCAAGCTTCTGGGAAAAAGAAAAAAAAGTCTCTCTTTTCCTAAATAGGCACATTTTTGCATAGAAAATCTTCAAACAGGTTTGTTTTTGTTTTTTTTTCTACTCTTCTTCACTGACCAGATCATTGGAAAAAGGAGACCAAAAGAGAAATCTTTGAATTGAGGGTTGGCTTAAAATACCTGAGAACTATTTCAAAGATTCCTTTTCCATATGGCTCTGTCTTTTTGGGAATTAATTTTTCTTTTAAACCTTCTTTTCTATCTTCCTATTAAGAAGATGTGCCAAAAAAATGATGTAGTTTATTAAATTAACAACCCCACAGGTACCTGTACCTATTTTGATCTCAATTATATTCCTAAATAACACTAAGAAGAAGTCTAAGATCTTTCTTTCCTCGTGTTTAGTTTCATAAATTCAAAAGGGCACTGTTTTACTCTCTTAGGATGTTTTTGCTCTCAAACAGTCTCAAGCTAGTCACTGAAGCTTTATAAATGAAATGCCAAGTCCACTTTAACCAAAATATGTGATACATTCCTGGCCTAAAGGAACTGCATTATTTTAAAACCATAACTGTATCATAGAGTGATATAGCTTGTTGAGCTGTTTGGGGGTGATCTGGCAGACTAGGAGCTGAAACCTTACCTGAAATCATTTTACCCTTTGAAATTCTCTGATGTAAATCCAATGTGGAGCTAGTAGCTCTGCAGACTACCAAAGCCTTTCTAACTCAAGGATGCTTAAGTTACATGTTATTATTGCTAAGACATCTGAAATGAAAGAATTGCATCTCTGTGCAAGGGTCCTTTTAAAAGTTATATCTACAATAGCCATGATGAAGTTGTTTATTTTAATTGTTTTTATGTTCTGCTGCTAAAACAGCTCTTTAATAAAAAAACCAAAGTAACAAAGCAAACCATGACAGAACATCAAATTCAATATGCCATGATGAAAATTTCATCTGTCTCATGAAGCCTAATTCTCATGCCTGATATGCTGATTGATGGTAATGGTTGAAGTGGTCTCTGCAGTTAACTCATATGTTTAGGATAATATGTGGAATACTGGTAAGAGAGTTTTTTATGGTGACATTCTAAACTAATAGTAGACAGTGAAAAAGGTTACCTGGAAGAGGTAACCTACACTGATAATTGTATGAAACAGATTGTAGCAGGAAGGATTGTGCTTTAGGGGGCAGGAGGCTGAGGGTCAGGCAGTCTTGCTCATTGTGTTTTGAATGGATTTCAGATTATCCAGAGACAGCAAAAAATGTCTGTGGGTCAAGGATTTTTTGGGGAAATAGTTTTGATCTGTTTACTTTATTCTTGCTTGTAACTGGAAATTCAGCTGTGCCTGAGAACACAGCCTGGAAGAGAAATGTGATTCACTCTTAAGCTATGGCAGCCAAAGTTTGGGCCATTCACTGTCACAGGAAGATCCTAGAAATAAAATCTTATTTTATAAAAAAGTAGGGCCCTTGGAAATTCCAAACCTGATAGCTAATATAGTGAAAGAGGACATTGTCCTTTCTGATTGCTTCACTTCATTGGATCTCATCTATTGTGTAACATACAGATGAAGTAAACTGCAGAGAATAGGAAGAATGTTCTTCATGTTTTATCAGTAAGAATTCTCAGAAAAGTTTTACTGTGTATTTGTGTGGTTATAGATTCTCTCTTTTTGTAGGCCTTTTAGCAGTACTAAAAATCAAAATGCAGATACATAGACACAGGTACTGCTTCTTTTTGCTCTTAGATACTCAAATTTTAACATTAACTTTAATACACATCATCTCTTTGAAGAGTCTGCATGAGCGACACAGCATTTGAACGGAATTGTGAAACAACAGGGCACACTATTTCATATAGGAAGATGTAACTGCTAGTATTCCAATTCAAATTTCCAGATCAGATTAGTGGTCCTTTTATTCCATGCCACGATGCCAGTGTAAACTTGTGTCAGCTGTGAAATATATAGCTCTTTCTAAAGAAGAAAACTCCAAGACAGCTAAAAGATGGTGCACACAGGGGTACTGCAAGTCCTAATGCAACAAATGGTAAGGACATAATTTACTTTACATCTATTGTCAAAAAGCAGTATAAATATAATTTTTAACTTTATCTGGAAATATGCAACTATTTCAATTTTTGTTACATTTGACTACATTGTTGAATTTGGTTGTAGTGCTGTTTTCCTGCTTGTTAGTTGCCGTTAAGTAGCTCATCAAAATATCCCACTGTCAAATCCAAAAGGCTGAATAGAAAAAAGGTGTTGTCAACAGCTGCCATTCTTTTTTCACTTGATGGATAAACTGTAGGTAATACAGTTCATATAGCTGAAAGGCATACACAGCACAGTCATAGGAATACATAATACCTGTTTTTGTTACTAAGATACCAGCGTTTGTTCTCAAATGCACCAGAACACTAGGAAAGATGATAATATACTTTTGTGACAACAGGCAGGAGCCTGTTCTGAGCTGCTGGCCAGTAATGAGTTAATGCTGTACTCAGCTAGCTACATTGCAGCTGTGAATAGTTAAGTAAAGAAGCTGTGGGGAAGGCCCAATGAAAAAGTCAGAAAAAAAGGTTGTAAGTCTGAATAAATGACTCCTTGAGAGTCTGTAGAAAAAAACCTAAAAAAAACCCTAGCAAACAAAAAACTTGACTAGACTTGAAATTGTTATGAGAATGTTATTACTGTGTGGATTTTTCTATGAAATTGTTTTGCATATTGCAGTTAGAAGCAGAGGAAAGTGAGGTTTATGGTATTTGCAATGATACTTTCCTATGCAAGTACTTACAATAATTTTAGTCTTTGAATGGTGGTTTACTGTGATCTGCCTGCTTTATATTTTCCAAATGCTTTTTAATTGTTTATATTTAATCAGAAGTTATTTTACAAAAAGTTACAAAATGAATGGACAGGGTATTGCTCTTATTTATTTTTGGGTTTTTTAACCAAAGCAACAGTTTTGATGTATTCAAAATGTTTGGCATAATTAGAACTGTTTTCAAATGCTAGAAAGCCAATGTTAATTTTATAAATTCTTTCCTTTTTTTAAGGACATAAGTTTTTCTTCCTGAATTATGACTTAGTCTGCCTATATTAGGTTTAGAACTAGACATGTTCATAAAAATCTCATTACATGTGAGGGCATATTACCTAAAAACAGTTTTCAATCTAAGAAATATCTTGATATAATGATGGCACAAAATAATGAATATGCTGGAAAAAAAATATGCACTTATAGCTAAGAAAAATAAAATATAACTTAAGCCACTGCCTAACTACCTCCACTTCGGGGAATAATCCCTGGCATCCTTCTATACAGTAGTAGTGGTGGTGAAATACAAGAGAAACTCACAGGCCACAAAGAACAATACTGTCAGAGTGATCAAATGGGTCTACTAGCAATCTTATCAGAATTACTAACATGAGAACCCACAGGATCGAAATCTAGGAATATTTGTTAACTGCTAGGCCTTGGCAAGACAAGAGCAGAACACAGAAAGATTAATCTTTACCTTCCTATTCTATAACAAGTTGTTAGAACGTCCCTAAGATGCTGCATGAAACATTCTCTACTTGGCACCCTTTCAATGTCTGAAGGAGAATTTAGAAATTAAGGTTAAGCTGATGTTTCTATTTATTAGCTGAACTGTGGCATTGATGACCAAATTCCTCAGCTCTGGGGTTAGTTGAATTAGCTGTTTTCCAGCTCCATGCAGAAATGAAAACTAGTCATGGCTTACTCATAGCTACCTGTGTTCTAGTTTCTCTCAGAAAGAAGCCTGGACACATGAGCTAGAGGGGACTTGTACTCCAGAGAAATAGATGATCTGGTTGATAGCAAGGATAAGGATTTATGAGAATGCTGTGAAATATTTTTCTTCTCTCTAGTCTGAATTGCAGATTCTATGCCTTCTTATATGTTTTAAAGAAAACCACATTGTTGCTTACTCTGACCCTGTTGTGCTGTATGAACTCATTGAACATGCTTTGGAGAGCTGGAGAAAAGAATTTTTGCACATATGTATGCATGTTATTTCTTGGGACTTGTGTGTATGTGTAGAATTGCTGCACATTTTCTTTAGAGAATTGGCACAACTTCTAACTGACAGGTGGCAAATTCTCTGTTCTTTGTTCTTTTTTTGTCTTTAATGTGCTGGATCTTAGTCAAATTCCCTTTTGAGGATGTGTTTAGTGTTTGGAAATGGATTATCTTGGGTTGTATGATTTTTTTTATTAATAACTGTTAATTCTATTGTAGCCTCCTTTTTAAAGTTCCAGGAACACTAAGTTGGAACACATGAATGAAGGATAGTTCCTGCTTTTGAAAAAAATGGAGTGCTAGAAACTTGTCTATGTTCACTTGTTCTGAGAGCACATGTAAACCCAGTACTTTACTCAAAGGTACTTCTGCATTCAGGAATAAACATTGATTTATACCCTCTCTTGACCTTTGGTTTCTCTTTTTCTACATTAAAACTTGGCTTCATAAAACACTCTGAAGAGTACTTGTGCTCTGCATCCCTTCTTTTGTCCTTTCCAGCTGCTTTAGTAGCAGAGAACAAGTCAGAGATGTCCTCCTCACCAACACAACAATATCACTTTTTTCTATTCTTTCAGAAACTGTGAACATGACAAGGAAAGTTTATAAAGCAGTCTAGGCATCCTGATAAGTTACAGGAAGA
>VZTB01010981.1:6913-40757 GCA_013397245.1 Thryothorus ludovicianus
AGAGGGGATAGAGGAGTGAGAGGGGAGAAAGGAGAGGGGTGAGAGGGGAGAGGAGTGCGGGGTGACGGATGATAGGGGTGCGAGGTGAGAGCGAGGGGTGAGAGAGGTGCGGGGAGAGAGGGATGCGCAGAGTGAGAGATACGCAGAGTGAGAGGGGTGCGCGGTGCAGCGCGGTGAGAGCGCGGGGTGCGCGGTGAGAGGGGTGTGTGCGGTGCAGGGGTGCTGTGTGGAAGGCGTGCGGAGTTCAGCGGTGAATGCAGAGTGTGCGGTGCGGTGCAGGGGTGTTGTGAGTGGCGTGTGTGCAGTGCAGGGGTGTTGTGAGTGGTGCGTGTGCAGTGCAGGGTGTGTCCGGTGGGCTGTGTGCGGTGTGCGGGGTATCCAGCACGGGGAGCCAGAGGAGCCGCTGCTGCCCCTTAGGACCAGGCGCCGTCGGGGACAAAAACGTCTGAGCAGTGCGAGGTAAGTGAGAGGGGGTAAGGTAGGAGTTGGGGAGAGAGGTGAGGATGGGGAATTTGGTTTCTCCGTGTGGTTGGGGTGTGCAGGGAGCTGGGGTGTAATCATGCTGTAATGTATGCAGTGTCATGTACAGCCCCATCTGATCAAGAAAGTGAAGCATTGGTTTCTATTCAGAATTCAGATAGTTGCTGGGAAGCCGTCTTTGGATTTCTTTAGAGCGGAAGGTGAACGTTTCTGCATTGGGAAAAAATTCCTGCAACAGCAGCACAGGATTGCCTGGGACGGTCAGGCAGTCTGCTTGAGCCCAGAGCTCACCTGTGAAGTTCTTGCTCTTCTTGCTGTGTGGGAGTGTGTGGTCCCAAACCAGCCCGTTTCTGACACACCACTGGCTCTGCTCCCAACAGGGAATGCTGGGGTCCACCTACCATGCCTCGCTCACTGCTTCCACCATACAGGTCACAGGTGACGGAGTTTCTTGAGGAGTTTGACCATTACTCTTCCCTGGCCAAACTCATGTCCATCTACCACACAAATAACAGGACGATCTTCAACTGGACAGAGAGCCGCATTGTTGAGTGGGAGAAATTTGCTGAGCTGGCTAAATATGAGCCAGAATCGCAGAAACCAACAGTGAAAGTGCTGCTGATCGTGGCTTACTCAGTCATCATCATCATGTCTCTCTTTGGGAACATGCTGGTGTGCCACGTGGTGCTGAAGAACAAGAGGATGCACTCAGCCACCAGCCTCTTCATCGTCAACCTGGCAGTGTCCGACATCATGATCACACTGCTCAACACACCTTTCACCTTGGTAAGTAGCTGGTCTTGCTGTGCCTTCAACCAGAACAGGAGTGTCCCACCCACCAGAACTCTGCCTGGGTTTCTGTGCACTCTCTCCTTGGGCTGGTGTGGGAGCCCAACACCACCAAGTCTAACTGATAGCTCTGCCAGGCACTGTTCAGCAGCCTGGGGGCTCTGTGTTGCTCTGTTAGACTCTGTACCTCCTAGAAACTCCAAAGTGTACCACAATGTGTGCTACCAAACCCCATCAAGAGCTTCTTGGGGAATGAGGTTCCTGCATTTTTAACATTCATGAAGGAGAGCACTAGAGTGTCCCTTACTAGGTAAGAACAGTCTGAATGCCAGCCATACTGGCTAACTGGAAGAAAGTAGTCAAGCTTTTCAGAGATGTCAGCTGGATAAAAGCTCCAATGAAAGCTCTCTAAATCCAACAGTGAGATTGATACCAAACCTTTCCACTTTTTCCAAATATAGTTGTTAGCATTATAAAAAGTTTTTACCACTGTTCAGAAACAATGCCTGTAGAACAGGCCAGGAGGGCTGTGGCATCACCACTTCACAATCAGTGGGGTTTGACCCTATAAACTCTCCTGTGAAGGTGTTTCAGAGACCAGGATAGCTGATCTTTCTGTAAGTTCAGGTGAAGCTGCCCAACCAGCCAGAACCACTGAGCCAGCTCAGATTTCAGCCAAGGGACCTGTTGGAAAACAAAACAAATCCCCGTGGATTTGTTTTCACCACATTTTGTGGCTGATGAGCTGTTGTTTCCCCTCAGGTCCGGTTTGTGAATAGCACGTGGATTTTTGGAAAGGCCATGTGCCACATCAGCCGCTTTGTGCAGTACTGCTCCCTCCACGTCTCCACACTGACCCTGACTGCCATCGCTCTGGACAGGCACCAGGTGACATTGCCTGCCCCCTCTTCCTTCCAAGGCTCTGGAAGGAGATTTGAGCTGTGAGAAGTTTTTACCTGTGTCTGTCCCTGGCCATGAAGAGCACTGGTTGTGTGTCCAGTTCAGTGCAGGGCAGCAAGGACAGCCCAGGCCATGTGCTTGTCCCTAGCAATCACTCACCTTTCCCGTGCTGTTGTCAAATAGTAAATTCCAGACTACCAGATTTTATCAGCTTAAAGATTTAACAAAGAAAATTTCACGAAAGGTGAATTTCTGCCTTAGCAGAGGGGAGAAAAGCTCAGCTTCAAAGGCCCAGCTGAAATAAGAGCTATTTCTTATACAGTTCATATAGAATAAAAAACATACCCTTAAGTAAAGTGACTTGGGTAGATATCTACTTTTTTTTTTTTGACCTAATGTAAACCCTAGCTTAAGGAAAACGATTCTCACATAACAATTTTGAGGATAGAGTTTGAAAGCTCCTCTGAGCAGACTGAGAAGTTCAATGTTTCCCATTTTCCAGGTCACTCTAATGAGCAGGACATTTTCCTAACCATGGCTGTCATTTTCCTATCATTACCTGTGTTAGGCTGTGTCACAAACCACCCACTCCCCTCATGAGGGCCTTTGCTTCCCTTGGGTGAAGAGTCACGCCGGAGTCTCTGTTGCAGGTCATCCTGAACCCTCTGAAGCAGAGGATGTCCCTGACAAAGGGAGCTCTGAGCATCTCTGTTATCTGGCTGATGGCAACCTGTTTCTCCCTGCCCCATGCCATCTATCAAAAGCTTTTCCAGTATAACTACAGGTGAGTGGTCTCCCCTTCACAGCGAGGGTGTGGAGGTCTGGCAGCCCTTGTGCAGCACCACTCACTCAGCAGGGAGGGCTCTGGAGTGTCCCAGGGACAGGTGATGTGGGATGGTGTGTGGGTGACATCCCACTTCCCACAGCCTGGCTGGGGCACAGCTGTTGGCAGCACCTCCTCCAGTGCCATGGCCTTGCCAGGAGAGGCTCTGTCCCCAGAAGGTAATTTTCTCCTGAGGGATTTTCCTCTTCCCTCCTTTTGCCTGCTCAGCTGCTCAGACCCAGCAAGACCAAGCCCATCTCCCTCACTCAGGCAGGAATGAGAGTCAAACTGCAGTTTCAAAAAGAAAAAAATAAACGTTCTGTTAGGAATACCTGTGCTGCCCTCACCAAGGCTCTGCAGGGGGCAGGAGCAGGGCCACCAATCCCTCTTCCTCAGGATTTCATACATTGAGTCTCAGGTTGTGGCTTCCCATATTTCATCCATGTGAATTTATGAAGCAGGGCCAACCTTCCCTGAAGCTTGAGGTTCCTCTGTCCAATGTTACACTAATGAGAAAAACATAGAGAAGTCTCTATCCCCTTCTTCATGAGGCAGGGCTGTGGGGGACCAGTTTGGAGTTGGGGGGAACCAGTGAGGGGCAGTGAGGGATCAGTGCTTTGGCAGGAATCAGAGCTGTTCTGGTGTGCCATGGTGCCACCCCTCAGGAAAGGGAACTGCTTCTCTGAGCACAATGACAGCAGATGAATTGGAATCTCACATCCACATGAGAACTGCTGAAATATCAGAATAAAAGGAAAGGTTCTGACATAGAGAGAAAGAAAAAGAGAAAACATTAAAAGCAGAAACTTATCTCCCCACAAAAAGGCCCAGCAATGGCATTTGCCTCTGCTATCACTCTCTGCCAGGGAGAAATACAGAACACAAACTCTGGGGTTCTTTGCAGTCCTTTCCTCTGTGGTACCCAACCTGTTCTGTCCCTCCTGTCCCCACCAGCCCGTGGCATTGCTGTGACCTCTCCTGCCTAGAAAACAGTCTGTAACAGTACCCAAGTGGGATTTTTGTGGCGGGTGTCACGCTGCTGGTGCTGCCCTTCACAGGAATGCCAGCCTTGAGGCCAAGGGGATAATCTTACCATGACCTGTATTTTCAGGCTGAGATCAGCATCCCAGGGAGTGGGGCAAGGAGACACTGACAGGCAGCAGGAATGAGATTTCTACTGTAGACATTGACCTTCTGAATAAAGGACAAACCTGATTTCCTGCAGCCCAGCCAGGTCCCTCCTGCTGAGGAGGCAGGAGAGTGTGAGTGCCTGTCTGGGCTGTCACTGCTTTTGGTGTACGAGGGGCTGCACCAGATGCAAGTGTGATGGGTGCTTCACAGCCCTCCCTTGCCTCTGCTTGTGCCTGATGTGCCTGAGATATCCAGGGGATATCATGCATCCAACTGTCCAGACTGTAAACACAGGGCAGGGTTACTCCGTGCTTGCGTTGCTCCGCAGCTGTGCTTGGGGATTAGGGAACAAATTGCTCATGAATGAACGAACACTACGATCTGTTTCGGGGCACCTGTCTCTGCTCATCCTTTGGCATGGCCAGAGGAAACCGAGCCCTGTGTTGGCACGAGGCAGCTCAGCGATATAAGGACTTCCAGGACATGCTATTCCTGTCCCTGCTTTCCATTGAAAAAAAAAAAAAATCACAGTTGTAATATTGCTTGTAATAGTTCTTGCAGGGGCAAGGATCCTGAGATTTCCTACCAGGGAGTGGTTAGGTTTCTGAGATGGGAAACTGGCTCCACCAACATCTCTCTCTGGCTGGACTACACAGCAGCCATCTGAGTCCCTGATCATATCAGAATTCACCAAAACACTGTCCTGTCAGATCCCCTTTGGCAGGTCCCCTGTGCCAGTGGCAAGATCCCCCAGATACAGGGGAGGAAAATTCAGGACTGCAGTTCAAGAAGGATGATTTTCCTTCCCTTCTGCATCAGTTCCTCCCTTGAGTGGCATCTCTGGGTCCTCTCTGCTCGGTGGACCCATTGTCACTCCTCTGACCTCATCCCCTGCTCCAGCTGCCTGCTCTCAGCAATCTCCTATTTGTGGCACAAAAGGCAGCTCCAGCAGTTGTAAACAGGATATTAAAGATATTAATCAATACTGCAGTGAATAGTACAGCTTGATGGGAGCTGAAGTCTGTGCTGAATAGAGAAAAACTGAGAGCAAGGGATGAAGAGAGAAGAATAAAATGGAATAAGAGAAATAAAAAGAGAGGGGAAATGAAAGAGAAGGAGAAAACATCCACTGGAAATAAGTGCCATCACTTCCAGTCAACACCTACACGTTGTGGAGGGGACATGCGGTGCAGTGAAGGGTGATGGGATGAGAGCCACTGCTGGCCAGGCAGTGGGAACAGACTGGGATCCTGGGGCTGGATGGGGTGGGACAGGTGTGAAGGGTTGTTAAAATGAGCTGCTGTCTATGGTTAGACTCAGTTCTTCTGTAAATTAATTGTCAGTGGTTCAACTGAAGCCAAGTGACTGACCATCACACCAGCTTTAAAAGGCAGCAGCAAGGATGTAGCAGCTGATGGCAAGGAAATGGTGGGTAGAGAAGGGAAGAGAGGTGGGCTGGTCATGCCTATGAGGTTTTCTCACAGCCTCCAGCCCTTCCCTCCCCTCCAGAACAGCTGGAGCTTAGAGCTGCTGCAGTGGCTCTGGCTGAGGGATCCTGTGCTGGGGGTATGGCAGGGCAAGGGGTCCTGGCTGCTGGACACAGAAGGGTGGGTGCTCCCATGGAGGGCAGGGGCTGCAGGTCCAGCCCGAGAGAGACATGCCAGAGCTGTGGCTCAGTGTCCTCTCTCTGTCCACACTACATGACTGAGCAGGTGTCTGTGGGCAGTGTGAGATCCCCACTGTGGTTTGCCGAGCCAGCAGCACCCATGGGACAGTGATGGCCACGTGCCACATCTGTATTTCCTGTTTTCAAGGGAAGCCACCGTCCGGAGTCTGTGCCTCCCTGATTTCCCCGAGCCTTCAGAGCTGGTCTGGAAGTATCTGGACCTGTCTACATTTCTCCTTCTTTACCTCCTGCCTCTGCTGATCATCACCGTCACCTACGTGCGTCTGGCCAAGAAGCTGTGGCTCCGCAATGCCATCGGGGATGTCACCATGCAGCAGTACGTCACCCACCACAGGAACAAGAAGAAGAGCATCAAGATGCTGATGCTGGTGGTGGTGGTCTTTGCAGTCTGCTGGTTCCCCCTGAACTGCTACGTGGTGCTCATCTCCAGTCTGGGCATCAAGACAAAGAACTCGCTCTATTTCGCCCTGCACTGGTTCGCCATGAGCAGCACCTGCTACAACCCCTTCATCTACTGCTGGCTGAACGAGAGCTTCCGCGCGGGGCTGCGCTCCCTGCTCTGCATCTGCCACAAGGTGCCACAGGCTCGGGACCAGGCTCTGCCACCCCGGGCCGCGTCCTGCCGCGAGGCGTGGCTGGAACAGGCGGGGTGCAGGAAGGGATCTGCCTCCCAGGCCAGCTGCTCCGCCGGGCACCTCCCGCTGGCCAACACGGACCTGTGAGCCACGGGGCTAAGGGGAGTTACCTGCTTGTGGGAGGCACCAAAGAGCATCTCCCAGTCTCTCCTCAGGAGCCAGCGTTGCTGCTCTGCTGTTTTACTGCTGACTTTTGGCTTGTCTTACTGTAGCCCTTCCTCTGCTTGGTATGGTGGGCACACGACCTCTCCAGCAGTCTACCAGTCAAACCCATGCTGCAGCTGGCCCAAGGGGCAGGAGTATGTGCAGGAGACATGGAGCTTCTCAGACATGGTGATCTGCATTCAGATTTTCCCTTTTATTGCTGTCAGAGGGAATGGACCTGGGTTTCTGTCACTGTCCTGTAACGTGTCATAATATGGGGCTCTGCACAGCAGCAGAACCAAATCTGTGATGACAGGTGTTTGAAGGAAGGACTTGGATGTGCAGATGGACTCCATCCACAGGGAGTCTCATCAGTTAGTGTATAGCAAAGCCTCTAGCAGAGGCAAGGATTGTTAACAGCAATTTTGCTTTCAGATTCTGCTGCTTCTTCTGCCCTGTCTCTGTACCATCCACAGCAGCTGGAAGACAGCCCCAGACAAGAGGAGCAGGGATGCACCCCAGGAGCCATGGCTGAAGGCTCAGATGGCACGATGACAGATTAATGTAGTCCACTGAGAAGTTCTTTTTATTATAAATATATTAATTCAGTAAGGGGAGTGTCTTAGTTTGAAGACGTGTGCCTGCTAGGAAAAGCTGGAGCCTCTCTTGCAATGGAGAATGCAAACTTCCTCTCCAAATTGCTATAATTTTGGAATTAAAGGGGTTCTCAGGAAAAGAATTTGGTATAGGAATAACTATTCTTTACTAGTGAGTCTAACAAGATAAACAAAATAACAATAACTATGGTATTAACACCAAACTGAGTTAGGAAACAATCACAGTTTTCTCCGACCTTTCCTGGGCAAGCAGGAGTCCCGAGGGGCGAGATGGATCCAAAGCTCGGCGACTGTGGCTGGAGCTGTAGAAACCATCCTGGCAGGCAGGAGAAAAGGTGTAGAGAAACCCAGAGCAAAACCAAAGCAGCCATTGGGCAACAGCACCCGGGGGACCCACGAAAGTCACGATCCAAAGCTCGGCGACTGTGGCTGGAGCTGTAGAAACCATCCTGGCAGGCAGGAGAAAAGGTGTAGAGAAACCCAGAGCAAAACCAAAGCAGCCATTGGGCAACAGCACCCGGGGGACCCACGAAAGTCACTCCAGGCTCAGCTCCAGGTGAGGTCTGATATGATGTCCCCACAGTCAAAGACTAAACCCCTGTGTTCTCTCCGAGCCCCTTAGAGAGATGTAGTCTCTCTCTGACCACCCTCTCTCTGACAGTTACTTCCTTTGTCTCTTGCAAGTACTCCTAAGTACTCACGAGCAACCAGCAATCAGCTTCTTAGCAACTTTTCTGGAAAAAAATTCTATAAGAAACCTAATCCCCAACAGAGCTAGACTGGCACTTTACAAAAGGCCACAAAATATTTCATCAGGGCTGTAGTATTCACTCACTGAAGAATGGAATCATTCTGCATTGTTGCTAGTTGCTGTAAAAGTCTCATTTAAACAACAGGAGGGCAAGAAAGGGCCAGAAGGAATGTCCTGTGAGGAGCAACCAAGGACTCTGGGGCTGTCTAGTTGGTGCAAACCAGGTGATGGATTTCAGTAGCCCAAGGGCAGCCGTGTCTGCTGGGGTCTCCTGGTCTGCTCTGGTGATAGCCCACACAGATCTGCCCAGAGAGGCAGCGGGCAGTCTGGGTGGCTTGAGGGAATAAGGACATGCTCCCACCCTCTTCCTGCGGGAGGAAAAGCCAGACCAAATAAGAGAAACCAAGGACTGATTTTTTTTGTTGTTGTTGTTATTTTCCATTTGTGCAGTGAGAAGGAAAACGACAGAAAGGAGGGGGTTCCTTGCTTCAGGCCATTTGGCCCCAGTTGGGCACTTTGGGTGTGCACTGCAGTGCCTGCAACAGAAGAAAACAGCAGAACACGAGGAGTGGCAGCAGGAATGGGTGAATACTTGGTCCCTGAGGCACTTTGCTTGGGGCTCTCAGTTATAGAACGTGGGAATTCAAAGCTGTCTGTGCTGGGTGCCAGCACTGTCCTCCCTCAGTGTAGAGCAGGGTCTGTTTTCAGTCAAAAAACATCATTGTGAGTTTTTCAAAACGTTAAAATCATCTCTAATTAAATAGGCATCCCCTCAATTATTAAGAGAAGCTGTAATTTGTTTTTTTACTGTTCCTTGCTCCTCACCAGCTTTTGGTGAGCCCTTCTCAAACTGCCATGTATTGTCTTTAATATTTCTTAGGTTTGTTTTCCTTCCTTTCTTTCTTTAAATGGCTGAATAACCTTTTTCTGGAGGAGTCCAAGCCCTTGCTCCAAAGAAGGGGTCTCTCCACACTCCCTTGATCTTCTGCTAATCCCAATAGTTAGCTATCCCTTGCTGTCAGAAATAACCTGGCTGGTTTTCCTTGGATCTGTCAATCGCAGCATCTTCTCATTGCTGAATTTTTCTCCCCTAAATGGGCAGGATGTAAGAGCTGACTGTATCGAATCTCCCTAATGGCTCAGCGATCTGGACTGATAATTATCAATGCTTGAATGAGACTCAGAGCCTCGCACGCTTCGCCCGATGCCTCAAGGCTCCGGTATCAGTTGAGGATGCCCTGACTCCCAGCAGCTCTCAGGCAAACATAGAATGCACAATATACATAAAAAAATAATAACCTGGGCGTCATTTGACCGGGGCATGGACAGTGCCTGGGAGGCAGGAGGCTGCATCTCTGCTGGACTCCAAGCCAGGCTCTGGAAAAGGGAATCTGTGAAATTCGCCTTCTGCTGGGTCTGAGTCAACTCAGCACGTAAATAGACGCTTAAACATTCCTCATAAACATTCCTTAATCTGTCTCCAGTCCCGCCGCCCACCTGTGGAAGCGGCTTCCTGAGCGGCGCCGGGATCCGAGAGAGTCCAGGGACGGCACCAAGGCAGCGCTCCCGCTCCGGCGGGGCAGGGACAGACAGAGCCCTCCCCTCCCTGTCCCGGCTGTGGGGCAGGGACAGACAGAGCCCTCGGACAGAGCCCTCCCCTCCCTGTCCCGGCTGTGGGGCAGGGTCAGACAGAGCCCTCCCTGTCCCGGCTGTGGGGCAGGGACAGACAGAGCCCTCCCCTCCCTGTCCCGGCTGTGGGGCAGGGTCGGACAGAGCCCTCCCCTCCCTCTCCCCATCTGCGGACTCTCACCCCGTGCCCTCGGGGGCTGCAGCGCGGGTCCCCCGGCAGGCGAAGCCCCCCGCGAGGGAGAAGTTTGGAGGGCAGATTGTTGAAACACTGAGTCACCACGGGTCTGCTCCCGGGAAACTATTTGAGCGCACACAACTCAGGGTGCAAAGATCCAGCGAGACATGGCTGAGTGATTAACAGCCCGAATTTATTAAGGTTAGCTCATGCCAAATGCAGCAGAGTGCCTTCAGCAGAGTTGCTGATGAAGATGATAACAGGGAACACAGCGCTGGGGATACCTGAATTCCAGAGAAAAATACTCTTACATAGCCCTACCACATAATGAACAAAGAAACCACAACATGCCAACTAGATTAACAAAAAGCTAGCAGAAAAACCCCCACAATGAGTCAGAAAATTAGCTCAGGAAGGAGAAACAGAATACAATTATCATCACATAGCTCTTCAAGTGGAAAACAGTACGGAGGGGCTGGCCAAAGCACGCTGCAGGGCTAAGGGTAAATGTCCTCAGTTAAATCCAGCTTAAGCCCTGGAAGTGGGTTGTAGGTGGGCCAGTGTCAAACCATCATCTTGCACTGAGAAGTAACTCGGCATCTGAGGTCACTCACAGATCAAGGGAAGAAGGAACCTGGCTCTTACCTGGGAGGTTGGATGTGAAAGGCACACCCCGAATTCCCGCGTGGGAGATGATGTGCAGCCTCCCTGCGCCCCAGGCAGCAGCAACGTCTCTCCCTTGGGCTGGGGCACACAGCTCTCTCAGTGATTGTGGAGACAACCTGCCTGGCCCCCAAAGAACTCACCTGGCCCCCAAAGAACTCACCTGGCCCCCAAAGAACCCACCTGGCCCCGCAGACCCTGCCTGCCCCCCAGAGAACTCACCTGGCTCCCAAAGAACTCACCTGGCCCCCAAAGAACTCACCTGGCCCCGCAGACCCCGCCTGCTCTCCCTCGCTGCCTCCTCCCGCCACCTCTCCCGCTCTGCGGTGGGCAAAGGAACGCTTCTGATCTCCCAGGCTTTGGATGGAGCCCAGGCAGGAATATCGGCAAGTGAGGGCAGGTTTAGCACCAGGCGCGGGGCGCAGTCAGCGCTTGGTTTGAAGACTGACGGCGTTTCACAGGCTGCCCTGTCCCCGCAGTGCTCAGCAGTGATCCCCACCCCAGCCCCAGGGTCTGCTCCTAAACTGCTCCCCTGAGGTGACACTGGGTGCTCCCAGCGCTTGGCTCTTCCCAGACCGTGCCGGGATTGGGACTTTGGGCGCGTCTCTTTGCCCGGATGTGCTGCCGATGTCGGGTGTCTGCACTGGAACGGGACTGATGTTCTTTGGGGTCCCTGATGGGACGGGGCAGGGGGCCAGCAGCAGGTCTGGGCAGTGCTGGGAGAGCCGGGTGGGACCGGCCAGAGCAGGCAGGGGGGTGGGCGCTGTGCCGGAGCCATCCCTCCCTCGGGAGGCCACATGGAGCCTCCACAGGCAGCAAATCAAAAGCGCCTCTTGCCCTGCTCCCCTTCCCTGGTATTTTATTATTTGCCCCGGTAATAAGGGCTGAATTAATGCACTTGGTCCTTGATTGATGTTTCACTCCCCCCAGCAGCCCACACTGGCTGATGCTGCCCAGTTCAGTAGTGCCAAATTGTAGAAGTGGAGAGCAGCTGTCACTTAGCCAGATGTGAGAGGGAAAAAATAGTAATAAACCCCCCCCAAAAGCCACAGGCTGAGCTCTGCAGGAACCAGGTCTGCTATACAACACAATAGTCTGCCACTTGAAGAGATTTCTCCATGACAAGCCCATAAAAGTCTCCTTGGCAGATGAGAAGAGAATAATTGCTTTATAAAATCAGATGAATGGACCATCTAATGCATCTGCTGGAGACAAATCCAACTGCTTTATGGGACACTGTAAGGGGCAAGGACAGGGAGTGTCCCCATTAATGGAATTCCTGCTTGTTACTTCACAATTAACAGGGCTTCAGAGCATAAAGGTTTATTTTCTCTCTATCATTCCCACATGCTTTCATTGCTTACATCTGTACCCGATCCGTACTGTGTCCTGCAGGCTGTGGGACCTTGGTGGTGTCCTGTCTCCAGGATCTCCACTCAGCAGGGACCTGCAGTTGGTGTTTACAGCTGGCAGCAGCCACAGGGGTTTTCAAAGCCTCATTTTGACCATTTCTTGCCGTTCCCACAGCACTGTAGAAGTTATTTCCATTTTATACTGAATTAAAGAAATAAGAACATTGATCTAATCTCAATGTCCATTTATTAACGGACAAAGACTCTCAGTTTGGAGTTACAGAGTGAATGTTTATTTGGTTGGGCAGTGCGTGGAATATCTCTCTAATGCACACTGCAAAGTTTCATAGGTGATTTCAAACCTTTTATGTACAAAAATGCTGAATATATAAAATAAAAATGCATATTTATACCTTTGTCTTTTTTCCTTCTCCATATGCTAATTGGCAAGGAGTCTATTAAGCATGCGTGGTTTGTTTCTTGAAATGAGTCGGGGGTCTTTTTCATGAGGTATCAATTAAAATGATGAAGTAAATTAAGTCTTCTTCACTTTGGCCTTTTTACCTTTTCTGGGTATTCGTGACAAACGAATCCTTGGTAGAGTCTGCAGCTTCTTGCCTTTAATCTGTTTCCTACCGTGGGGAAGTTGGCTATTGTCTATAAAATTGATAAGCAATGAGTTACTGGATCTTTGCTATCTTATTTGGATCTGGCTTTTGTTGGGTAAAGCTTATCTGTCTTTTTTAGCTAACACAGTATCTATTCTAATTGTAACCTTAACTTTTCTAAAATTCTTAATTCTTCAAAATTAACATCTCAATACCCACCCTTGGAGCCAAGGGCACCATGATCAGTGTGATTCTGGGGTGCCCAGACTGCGGGTGCTGTTAGATGATTTATGATGCCTAACAAAAATGATGGCAGAGGGTTTCAGACAGAGCAACAGATTTTGCTCCTATTTTTGAGATAGACAATGTGTTTTTGCAGCCACATCCTGCCTCAGGCAGTTTTCCACAGGAATTAAGTGATCAATTAATCAATGGCCTTAACCTTTTGCAGCTTCCTTCTCCTTCCACAACTTATTTTGACCTTTTATTGGTGATGCATGCCAAACGTGGCAGAACTCAGAACACGAAGAGTTCCTGGATCACCCCCACGATGGAGTTATCACAGTTCCATCAGTGGGGAGTTGCAGTGGGCTGGGTGGCTCTGGGCTATTTTGGACAGTTTATTTTGCTTCTGAACTGTGACACACTCCTCAGACCTTGCAAATTCAGGTCAATAAACCAATTCTCTCCTAAAGGCTGGAAAGGAATTGAGTTTAATTTTTACCACTACAGCTTTCCTTTCACAGTATGTTGTCATTCCTGAACTCCTCTGCATAGTTCAGTTATTTAACTATTTGTCTCCATTTCCCACCCTGTTCTGGAATTAAAGGCACCAGTTGCTCGTGCTGATGAGCAGTGACTGATGCTGACAATTCCCTCATGGACATGGCAATGGCTGCATGTCAAATAAAGTGCTATGTCCCTTTCCTCTTTATGTTCCATGGCAGGATATAAATTTCTCCCATTATTAAATTTGACACACCCTGTGTTCTAGTTAACAGAATTGCACTAACTTGCCTTACTTTGCCTTCCATTCAGGAGAATGTGAGTATTTTGAGTATTTTGCTGTCTTGCACAGCTTGCAGGGCAGGATGTAGGGATATTCATTCTCCAGGGGAACAGTTATGATTAACAGAGCTAATAAAGACCATGAATATTTAGCTTCTTATTCAGGCATCTGAGCTATAAATGAGAACATCTTCACCACTTGACTAATTCTCAGCTTCTTTGTGAAGCCAAGTTGTCAAATTGTTTGTTTTGCCTTTGTTTCTCCTGATTGCTGTGAAGGAAGGAGGGATTGAGGGGGAAGGCAGGACAAGTTTCTACCTTCCTACCTGCAGTATTGAGCATTGCTGACACATTCTCTGCTCCCCCTCCCTGCACAAAGTGGGGACAGGAGCCTTTCCCCCATTTCATTTCTGTCTGTACTGATGTGTTTGTGTCCACACACACACTCTGGACGCCAAGCTGCCATTCCTAAAGCCTTTTCCTGCCACAGGAGCCACAGGGCAGGAGCACAGCCCTGTTGGTGCCCAGGGCAGGGGGTGTGGGGCTTTGGGAAGACCCTCAAGAGGACCAGGATGGGATGGTGGTGTGGAGCAGAGCAGCTCACAGCCCTCCTGCTCTTGCTGGAGGTGTCCTTGGGCTGGGGCAGGATGGGACCCCCAGCCTGGGGTCGTGTCTGACTTGTCTGACTTTGGAGGTGGCCAGAGCACAGACCTGGGGTATTTTGTGCTCCATGCTCTGATATGTTCGTACTAACTCTAGGGGGTAAGAAATGATGAACATTTGCTCTGTTGTTATTGTACTTGATTGAGGCATTTATTTGTAATCCTGTAATTCCTTCAATCCAGCTCAGAGGAGAACGAGGCGGAGTGTGAAGAGGTATTTATGTGAAGAGGTTATTGGCATCTTATAAAAACACTTTATTCTTTTGCTAAAATTCCATCCCTAATGCTGCTGCATCAGAAGGCAAATCAGCCCAGTAGCCAGGCTATCAGCTCCCTTTTATTGTCACAGAGAAACAGCCTGGCCAGGCTCAAAAACCTCATTTACCACCAGGGCTCAGGGCAGGAACATAGGAATTTCATTTAGGATAATAAAGTATTTTTGAAGGCTAATAATAATAATTATTGGCATCAGGTTGCTCCCAAAGAAAGTGTTTTTTTGCCTCCAGCACAGCTCTGGGGTTGGAGCTGGATTTTTTCCCCCTTAAAAATGAACATCTGCTGCCAATAAAAAGAACTGGTTGTAGTTGGGGTCTTTTTTGTTTTTTGTTTTGTTTTTGTGGAGGATGTTGCTCACAGTTTGGTCCTAGATGAGATGGTTTGCTCTCATTAATGTTCCCCCGAGCATTCTGCCCAGTTCCTCAGGGTCTGGTGGCTCTTTTGCCCACCGAGGCTGCAGTGGCACTCCCTGCGGGGACACCCAGCAGCCCTGGACTCCTCGCCCCAAACTGAGAAACTTTTCAGCTGCTTTTTGAAAGTCCCTGTGAGTGAGCTGACAGGGTGGGAAGGAGTGAGCTGAAGGTGGAAGGCAGAACAATAGATTTCTGCCTCCTGGCAAACACATCCAATTCAATAATGTGCTGTGAAATGTGTGTTTTCCTTTGCTTGGGATTGCCCTCGTGTCCTGCAGACGCAGAGTGAGGTGAGAACTGAGTGTGCAGGGGAAGCCTGGGGGAAATACAGAATGAGAAAATCAGAGAAGAAGCAGTAAAAACACCGCCTGTGGAGAAGGAAAGGAACTTGGGTATAGAAATTCATGTCTCTCTAACAGATTTCTGTCTTCAATTTTAGCAATGGAAATTTATCTGCCTGTTCTCCCCGGCCCCTGTGCAGGGGCCAGGGGCACATGGAGGGCAGGTGTTTAAGGTTTCTTTACTGGGACCCTCCTGGTTAAGGTTAGGCAAGGAAATGAAGTGTGAAAGCAGGGAAGATGTTTGCCAAGGCACTCCAGAGCTGTGGGTGTCATTCCTGCCCTTTTCTCACTAAATGCTGCAGCTCAGACTCCCCTGAGGACTGTGTGCTTACCCTTGCCTGCTCAGAAAAGGGCAGCCATCCCCTCCCTGTAACTACAGAATTTCAGTCAGTGTTTTAACAAAACACTGCTCTTAATCCAGCCCATCTCAGCCCAAAGCAAACACAGGCCTTTATTAAAAAAATGCAACTGTGGAAGCTCTTGTTCTGCACCTCCAGAACCTGCACACGGAGAAGATCTTAGAAAGCTCCTCTGAGTTCACTGTCCACAGACCAGGCAGTCCTTGTTAACACAGGAATCAATTAATTAATAATTATCACAGTTATTCTGTTCTGTAATTAACAATAATTTATCATAATTAATCTGTTCCAAGCAGGATCACACCCAGAACACTTCATCAGTGGGAACACCTCCTCAGCCTGGCCAGCCCCGTCCAGCAGCTCCCCTTTGCCACTCTGTGCCCTCGGAGCAGGGCCTCCTGTGAGAAGGATACAAAGACCTCCTGTGACTGCAATCTCACCCCAGCTGGACTGAGATGAGCTCTGCTCAGGGGTCCCTGTCCACACCAGGACAGGGCCACGGGCCCCACCTCTGCAGGGTCATTTCAGGGCGTGCAGGTGGGATATCCACACCTCACACGTTTCACTTGGGCTCTTCAAAGCAAAGCCCCATAGCTCAGGAACACGTGTCTCAGCAGGACTGCTGGCTGTGCTCTGTGGCAGCTGGGAGCAGCAGGACAGACGTCTGCCCTCCTGCTCAGGAGACAGCTCAGGAGCAGAGTGCCTCATGTGGGCCAAGCAGCATTCCCTGGCAGTGCCTCTGCGGCTGGAGCCTCGCCAGGCTGTGAGTGCCTCTGCACGGCTCTGCATCCCAGCTGGAGATGTTCCTGCTGGAGGCAGCTGAGGTGAGGACTGGCTACCTCAGCACCCTGACCTGCTGCCAACCTCTGTGAAGTGTGGCTGAGGCGGCAGCAGGACTGGCAGGGGGAGCCAGCCTTGCTCTGACCGCCCAGGAGTGGGTCCTCAACCACACACTCGTCTGCTCACATGGAGCCCGTGTGTTTCTCTGCCAGCTCTGCTTCACAGGAGCCACCTCCTATCCCAGCGTGGAGCACGAGAATCCCAAGTGCTTTGAGGGGAGCATGATTGATTTATCATCACTCCTTGGGCTTCAGCCAAAAACCAGGCAAGACCAGACAACACAGGCGGTCTGAGGTAGAGAGCAGAGGGGGTGTAAACCTCTTGATCACTGGGAGTTCCTGCCTTGGGTGGGAGCATCTGCTCTGCATGGGAGGGGCACCCCTGTTCTTCCAGAACAGACCTGAGGTGTGGCCAAAGCCACCCCCAGTTTGCCCACTGTGGTGTGTCCTGTGTCTGGGCACCTGAGGATGCAGAGTCCACATGGTTACAGCCCCAGGGCCAGGAAACAGTCAAAGGTAAGGCACAGCATACATTGAATTTCCATTCAAATGGACACTTCTAGCCCTCTCCTCCTCCTGTGACAGTGGCCTCAGCCAAGTGACAGGCACAGGCAGAGCTTTGGGCTCAGGTCACCCATGGGAGGGCCACAGCACCCTGCCCACACCTTCTGCCTTGGGCTGGCGCAGGCAGGGACACTGGGATCATCTCTCCTTGCAGACTGTGGTGAAACTGGGAGCTCTGGGAACACCTGGGCTGCACCACCTACAGCATCTGTGGCTACAGGAACCCACACACTCCACAGAAAAGGCTCCTTTGGGAACTGTGGATGCTGAGCACCCTCACCACTGCCACGGCTTTGGGTTTGGTGGGGGATGAGTGGTTCTCCTGGGCCCTGACTCCAGAGGCTGTGCTGTCCATAGCTGCTGCCTGTGGTGTGACAGAGGCAGCTGGGGCTGCAGACACAGCACTGCTGGGGATCCTCACGTGCAGAACGAGCTGCAGCACTGCAAGCACTCATAGAGCCTGCCAGAGCCTGGACAAGTATCATAGCTTTAATTAGAAAACATCCTTCATGCTAATAATTATTTTACATATACCAGTATAGGGAATGAATAGACTTAATGAACCCTGTAATTACCGAGCTTAAACAGCAACTGTTCCTCAGCAAAGCTGCAGGAATGGGAGTTCCTTGGGCATTGTTTAGGGGTCTCTGTCTCCCCCTGTCCCCACTCCATGCAGCAAACCACACCTGAGAGTCTGGGGAAAGTTAAATCCATGTAAAAACTAATTCTGATGCCTGTGGTGGGGGCAGTGCCCTGGGGGCCCCTGAGGGGACAGGCCCAGGACCACAGAACCCCATCCAGCACCACCTGCTCCAGCCCCTGCTGCCAGTCCCCCCACCAGGGGATGGGGCTGATGACCTCGGCTGCTGCAGCATCTCTCTGAGAAGTGCTGCCTGTCCTGCCAGACACTGCAGCCTGTCCTGCAGCCCCCACTGGCCCCTGCAGCACCAGTCCCAACGTCAGGCGGGCAGGGGCCCCACAGAAACGCCGAGAGGAATCAAAACTCACCAATCACCACCGTGTCTGGCTCCAAAATTTATTGAACTACAAACACACATCACTCAAGAGCACCAGGTCTGGAGGAATGTGAGGGATCAAACCCCTTCCATTAACAGGAGGCAGGAGCTTCAGCTTCTGCTTGATTTGAACACAGACAACACCTCAAACCCAACAGAAACAACGCTACAGCAGAATTACAATGGTAACGGCACAGGACTTACAAAAATATAAATAACCTATTCGTAACCTTAAAGAAAAATAACATCTACCATAAAAAAACAACATGTATTCCCTTGGGTAAACCATGGCTACAGAAATGTAGTGATTTTTTTTTTTCTAAAGCACCAGAGTCTGAAGTATTACATAATCCAACAGAGAGGGTATCTGCCCCCAACACTTGCAGACTCTTCCAAGAAGTGTGCCCAGATCAGTAACACCAAATTTTCTTCAGTATTGCCTATTTCTGTAAAAGCAGCTTGGAGGGACAGCTCTCATGAGCCCCCTGTTCAGGGACAGCACCCGAGGGATGTTCACCAATTGTTCACCAGAATAAACACTTTAACAACAGTGAAGTATGTGCCTATTTTAAGTCTATGCTTAAGAGCTTCCCAGAACAGGGCTGGATTTAAACTTATCATACAAATTCCTCTGCAAATCAGACTTCCAGGCAAGACTGGTGTGGAACCAATCACTTGTAAAAAAAAAAATAACCTCACCACACTGGAGTGTTTCCATTGTTCAGTCCTAGCTCAAGTTTGCACAGATGCAGAGTTATTTGATTTCTTTCACCTCTGTGAGCCATGCCAGCTTGGCACAAATGGCTTCCTGAGGCTGTGACATCAGATCCAGCACTACAGGAATTTCCCTACCTTACATTCCATGTGATATGTTAAAAATACTATTAAAAAACAAAAGTCAAGTATCAAACCCATTGGATCCCCACTGAAGCAGTTCCCTGCTCAGGGATCACCGTTGTTCTGATGTTTGAGTCACAGCGTTATCCCTGTTTTTCAAGGCTCTTGTGGTTCCCTGAGGGCTCTGGCTGGGCCTGAGGCAGCCTGGACAAAGGGTCTTAGGGTGGGCTAAAGGCTACCTGTTGAACTTTTGGCCCTTGTAAACACAGCTGGTTTTGTCACCACAGCTGAAGGTGCCTGCCATGAGCAGTGAGGGTGGGGAGCAGCCCTTGGCTTGGAGCTGCCCCACAGCTGAAAAGCCATGTCCTGCAGCACTCCTGTGCAGTGCCCAGCCCTGCTGGAGCACCAGCCTGTGTGACTGCACTGACACCACGTGTGAGGCTCTGTGGGGGAACCCAGAACAGTTCGAACACAAGGAAAACCAGTCCTTGCCAAGCAGTGCTGAGGCAGAACACCCTGAGGCACAGCCAGGGCCTGAGGGGCAGTGCCAGTGGGGCAGGAGCTGTGGCTTGGCACACCCCACCCTACACACCCTGTACGGCATGGCCCATACCCACACACAGCACACACCCAATGCACTGCTCCCTCAGGGCAGGGGTTGAGTTTTCACTGTAATATTGCTCAGACATCAAACAATTAAAAAATATCTTTACCTTAAAAGCTATGGAGGAAAAGAGGTTGATTTCTTCATAGAAGTGAGAAAAAACCCCATCAAATGAAATAAAGCCTTGCTCCATTTGCTTGGCCTAGAGCCCCACCCTGGCACACCAGTGGAGCTGCCCAGCACGTGAAGAGATTTGCAGCACACACCTGTGACATGTCCCAATTATCCACAGCTCCAATTTAACAGCCCTTCCTGCCCATGTCTTGCTCCTGACACTGCCATGTCACAGGAACGGGCTGGCTCTGCTATCCTGCCTGGCTGCCACTGCTCTGGGCACTCCAAGAGACCACACACTGGTGGCACTGGTGACAAAGGAACACACAGGACAAACTGCCCAGTCCAGTTCCAACTTCAAAGCCAGGTCCAGTAAGCTGAGCTGCAGGGAGGCTCTTACTCAGATGCAGTGGGTGAAGTTATTTTCCTTCCCACTGGAAGTGACTATGTCCACAGAGGGATTAAATATTTATTGGACTTTGTGAGGTGATTAAACCCAGCACTCTCCCGGCCACAGAAAAGCCTCAAACAGGAAATCCCTGGCCCCAGGCTGTGTGTGCTATAGCAACACCCCCGGCTGCTCCCTAACAGAGTCTGACTAATCCTGGCCTCACACAGCACAAGGTTCAACGCTGTGGGTCTTGAGGAGTGAAGAGCAATAAAATGACCTTGACTTTGGAAGAAACAAGCAGTGAGGAAAAGTGCCAGGTCCAGCTGAAACTGCCCATGCCTTCACTAATCTGAGCACATCCTGGGTGTGTTCAAAGCCCTAACGTTTTTAAACACAGAAAGGAAACACCAGCAGCTATTGCTACCCAGGGTGTAGGGGACGTCTGCCTTCCTAGAACGGCACCTGCTTCTTCCAGGTGCTGTGGTCAGATAAAAGAGAATTCTGCAGGCTCAGCCGAGGGGTCCTGGGTGGGGCCAGCAGGCAGTGGGGTAACAGTGCCACTTGCTGGTGACCACCACACCACCGGCTTGGCCTGAGACCCCGGAGACAGGCAGGAGAGCAGAAAGCACCCGGCAGACCCAGCCATGGCAGCGAGGCACAGAGGCAGAGCGAGCGCCACCAGCTCAGCTCGGTACAGCTGGGATGACACTTATCACAGAATATCCTGAGTTGGAAGGGACACGAGGATCATGGAGTCTAACTCCCAAGGGAATGGCTTGTAGAGGGATGGAACCCTCAGCCCTGGTGCTCTGCTGGCGCTGAGCCACCGCCGCAGCTGCTCTGCCTCCGCAGGCCCCGCGTGCCTGGCCGCCCCCGCGCCGCTCTGCCCCGCTCAGGAACGTGTTCCTGCAGCCCCTGCTCCTGTCCGGGGCCACCAGCACAGCCCCAGTGGCCAGGGCAGACCGAGAACAGCCCAGCTGCCTGCAGCCCCCAGGCACAACATCAAAATCAGGGTGACCGGTGACAGCCAGACCAAGGCAAGTTATGACAAATTCCCCGGGGTGAAATACCAAGCAGAAGGGTGCTCCCCCTTCCCAGTAGCAACTCCCGGGAATGAAAAATCAGGCCATTTTTAGGCAGGATAAAAAGAGAAAAATATTATTTTAAAAGAGGAGGAGCTTCTAGAGGAGCTCCTGCTGTGGCTGGCATGGGAATGCCACTGCTGCCTGTGAGCACAGTCACAGCTTCAGCCCTGAGCTGCCACCCGTGGAGCAGTGTCCCTGCCCCTGACACCCTGTGCCATCACACCTTGGAGGCGATGGGCAGTGAATAGCCACAGGGCTGGGGTGAGCCAGCACCTGCCCATGGCCATGGCCACAGCCCAACGAGGACTTACATCAGCTCATCCCAGAATCAGTCTGGGATGCTACACTGCACCACAAATGCACGAGAGGAAGGTGTCAGGGTGGCACAGAGGGACAAAGGCTAGAGCCTGCCACATCAGCTGTGGCAAGTCCTCTGCTAAGGAAATGGCAGCACAGAGGGAGAGAAGCAACTGAAAAGTAAACAGGGAAAAGTGGCAACTGGCACCTGGGAAAGCAGGGCACGGGCCAGAGGAAGGATGGGAAAACTGGAATGGAAGGGAGGAGATGGCTGGGCTCAGAGGAAGGCACTGCCCATGGACACCAAGCCCCATGGCTGAGGGACCCCATGGCAAACGGGGCAGGACAGGGCTCACTGCAGAGCCAGAGCACCACAGCATGGGCAGCACAGTGACTGACTGGCAAGGGTGTCACAGCCAGAGAAAAACAGCCTCTGGAGGGGCCTGGGTAAGCCCTGCCCCGTGGAGCAGGGAAAAGCCACAGCTGTGCTTCCATGTTCCCTGGAACCCCCGTGCAGAGTCGCCCCGTTGTGTCCTTCCACTCCAAAGATCATCTCAGTGCTCTCCTGCCGCGCACACCTGGGAGGTTTCGTGACTGCAGCCCGCCGGATCCTCTCCCGTCCCACACGAGCGACGGCGCACGGAGCTCCCCCCGTGCCTGCCCGTGCTCTAGCACTGGCGGTCGGGCGCGGGGCTGGCTGTGAAGTGGTCGCAGAGCAGGAGCAGGGCATCGAAGCGCTGGAGCCGCTGCAGCGCCTGCGCCAGCAGCGGGACGGTGACGGCGGCGCCCGCCCGCGTGACGTGCGCGACCAGCTGCTCGAAGCCCGAGATCCGCCCCGGCAGCGGCGGCACCAGCCCCAGCTCCAGCGCCACGTGGCTGAAGTTCTTCACGCCGTTCAAGGAAGGGTCCAACAGGAAGGCAAGAGACTGCACCAGGGAATGGGGCAGCTCTGCTACAGGGAGACCTGGGGGCAAGGCAGCGAGGTGGGTTAGTGGCCATCTGACCCAAACCGGATAAGGGCAAAGAGAACTGCCAGCCTCCAGCCTCAGTCCCTGCTGAGGAGGTGGAAGGTCACCCTGCCAGGGCAGATATCTCCTCCAACATCACTTTTAGAGCTCAGCAATATGGAGCTGGCTCAGTTCTGGGGAAGCTGGTAACTGGTGACAGCTGGGCCACCAGCCCACAGGCCACTCAAGGCAGCATCACAGAAATTATACCCTGTGGGCCAGCACCAAAGGCCACAGGTCAGTTAAGTCCCTTGTGGGGACATGGTGGGCTTCTGGAGGAGCTCCCTTCCAAGGACCTGCCTCTGATATGCCCCTACTTGGAGTACAAAGGTGACACTAGAAGGCCACTTACCTTTGGCTGTGCTGCTGATCTGAGTCACCAGGCTCTGGGCATCATCCACCTGGCAAGACAAAGACCCCAAGGTTGGAGGCAGTCTGCTGAGAACAGCAACGCCTGGCTCTGCTCCCAGGGCCACCACAGGGGCTCAGAGAAAGGTGCTTCTCCTCCAGCCTTACCACCCCATATTAACATAACTCAGTCCATGTTCCTACCCCTATGTCGAGCCCAGCCTCTGTGCCTGAGCCTTGGGCAACCGGCACTACTTCTGAGGAGTGAGAAGGCAGGAGGAACTTACCGGCTGCTCCCCAGGTGGGATTTCAGCTGTGGGAAAGTGATGAGCCCCATCCTGCACCACACCACCGCTCTCTGCTGGAATCCTCTTCACGGCCCGGCTTGCTGCATCCTCCAGCCGCTCACCACCCACAAACTCCGCCTGGGTGGAGAACTTTTGGAGGTCCAGCTCAGTGCACTCCACGGGTGCATGTGGCCACTTGTGCTGCATCTCGGAGGCACAGGAGGAGAGGGGGGCCAGGGCCTCCACCGTGCCCAGCCGGCCCTGCCTGGGGGTGGGGGGCAGCAGGACCCCGTCCAGGCAGTCTCCATGGCCTGAGGCTCGGATGAGGGGCTGGCTTTCCAGGAGGCTCCTGCCCAGCTGGGCCTTGGAGGCAGTGCTGACTGCAATGGCTGGTGGCAAGTCCATCTCTGGCTGGACAGAGGGGAGCTGGAGACCGACGGCTTCCCCATCCGAAATGAACTGCACTGCTTCCATGGGGCCTGGAACCAGAAACCAGCACAGATCACCAGCCAGCTCATCCTTCTAAAGGATGCCTAAGGGCATCTTATCCTGGGATCATGTGAGCTGGAGCCCAGCACCACCCTCCCTTCCCCAGGAAAGGCAGCAAGAGCAGGTACCTTCTGCCTGCCTGTAGCAAGGGCTCAAATTCTTCACACCCAGGCAGCAGGGTCCAGACATCTGCTCCTCACACAGGAACCTGCCAGGTGCTGCTGCAGTTGGGAACGTTGCTCGCTGGCCCGAGAAGTTCTGAGTCCTCAGGAAGACTTGGAGGATAGAGGAGAAACAGGCTGAGCAAAGGTTTGGCTCGATTCCCTAGCATGTCCTCAGCCCTGTGGTATGTCTGCCATTGAGGAGCTGGGAGCCCAGCAGCTCCCTGGCATGCTGCTGGATGCCATCCTGCCCCAACCCTGGCCACCAAACCTACAGCCCTCTTCATTTTGCATCAGCCACCCAACCAGAAAAACCTCAGAAGGGAGGATTGCCAGTTCTGACTGTGAAATGGCCTCCTCTTCCTCCTGATGGCCCTAGGAGGGAGGGCCTCTGTGTCATTGAGCAGGTAAAGCACGTGAGGTCCTGCAGGCATGAGAAGCAGGATGTGTCTACTCTGTATGAGCTGAAGAATAGTTGGGTCACTGTGCTGTGAAAGGGGCAATGCTCTACACGGGAAGAAGGGGCCACGGGGACAGGTGAAAAGCACAGAAAGGGGGAGAGCACCAACTCACCTCTCTGGCACTGGCTTTTCCAGAATCGTTTGCAGTAGATGATGGAAAGTGCCAGAAGCACCAGGACGATGATGACCAGGGCACTGCTGGTCAGTGCAAGAAGGGCTGTGTCCTGTGGTGGTACAGTAGGGACAGCGACCTTCACCAGGCTTGTTCTGGACCGACCTGCAAACATCATCCACAGAATGCTGGAGCCAAACTCCCGAGGCTTGGACCACCCTTTCCCTGCCCATCCCTGGTCACATGCCATGACCATGCCTCCTCCAGCAGGGCTGTGGCTCCCCTGTGCCCACATCACCTGCCCTGACCCCACCAGTGTGGGGGCACCTACACTGAGGCTCGGAGGACGGCGTCTGCTTGGTGCAGGGGATGCACTCCCACTCCAGCTGCCCGCTGATCCGCGCCTTCCGGTAAAACCTGCCAAAAAACCTTCTGGTAAAACCTGCTCAGCACAGCCTGGCCCCCACCAGGCTCCCACCACCCTGCCCATGCAGCCAGATTTGCCAGCCACGCCACAGAAGAGGGGGACAGCTGGCCCTGCACTCCTGCCTGGCTGGCAACAGGAGCAGCAGGGCTCTCATGGCTGGCCAGAGGCTCACCACACCTACTTGTTCGTGTCTAGCCATTTGTCAAGAAGCAACATCTATCTAACAGCCCTCCCACCTCTACCGAAGTGGATTTTAATGATTAATAGCTCCCCATAGAGCCAGGAACACCCCAGCTACAGCTCTGCCTGAGAAGAGACTCGTACACTGGAGCCCTGACTCCAAGCAGGGTCTGCAGCCCCTGAGCTTGGCACAAGCTGCTTGTACGCAGCCACTTCATTTCAGTAACTCCTTAAACCCCCTCTTTGGGGACTACCAACCATAGTGGTCTACAACCCCTCATCTTCCAGGGCTCGGCCACCTTGGTATCTACAGAACAGTCTGAGTCTGGAAGTGCTCTTTCACAGCTTCTTTATGGGAGCCTTCACATTTCCTTCTCTGAAGCTACAACAGGGCCCACCCTTCTGACTTCCATGTCATTAGCAGTGTCCTCCCAGAGGCATCACTGGGTCACCAGGCTCCTCTTAGGTCCCACGTGGAACCATGGGTGGGCTCAGGTAAAGCCCCCTGTGCCCAGCCCCTCCCTGCCTGTCCCAGGTGTGGCTGTGCTCGGTGGCCCCGCTCACCCCGGCAGGCACTCCCCGCACACAGCGTCGGCCGTGGCTGTGCAGTTGGATTTCTGGAGGCGATTGATGAGGGCGCAGGACAGGCAGGGCTTGCAGCCGTGATGTCCCCAGCGGTCCTTGAACTTCCTGGGAGGGCAGGCCACGCACTGAGCGTCCCCGCCGCTGCCATCGCCGCAGTCCTGCAAGGCACGAGGTTGGGGGCATGGCTGTGGTGGGGCCACCACAGCTTCCAAACGGTACTGAGGGAAAGTGTCCCTTTTTTTGGGGGCAAAGGGTGGCAGGTCCTCAGTGCAGCTCTCAGGAGACCCTCAGGGACCCTGTCTGCTGCCCAGCTGGGGCTCACTGGTGTGCTATGGGTGTTGGAAATCTCCAGCAGCACCATGCCCCAGGAGAGGCCACCAGGGGAACCCTGCTGCCTCCCAGAACCAGTCCAAGCCTCCCAGGCTGGGACCCACTGCAGCAGTGTCCTGCTGGCACCCACCCATGTAGTTTGACCTTGCTCAGGGCTAGAGACCAGAAGAAATTTAGACTTCCACCAGCAAAAAAGGAAATCAGGTTGCTCCTCGTGCTGCCTTAAATCCCTTGCCACCTCCTTGTCTCACCCTTCTACCAGGGTAAGTGAAACAACCCACTATCCCGTCCTACCAAGTCTCAGCTCTTCCCAACATGCTGGGATCTAAAATCATCTTTCTGAAAGGAGGCTGGCAGAGGATTAACCCAGCTGTGCCACCCATGATGATTTCTGCTCCTTACGGAGAAGTCAATTTACCTTGGAAAGCTCCTGCCCAGGCATGCACTTCCTGCAGGGGACACATTTCTTCTGGTCATCCAGGTACTCACTCTCTTGGCAGGCCATTGTGCTGAAGGGGAGAGGGGAGCTTGGGAACAAGAGGAAGAGAAGGCAGAGGGATCAAAGCCAGCCCTAACACATTTGAGCAGTGTGCCCATCTCTGGGTGGACATCTCCACATGGCCAGGACAGCAGCCAACCCTGCTGACACCACAGGTGGGACTTGGACAGGAAGTAATTCCTGGCTCCTTCCACGTGGCTCCATCCAGTCCCAGGCTTCCCAGCAAGGCTGGTGATGAGCTGCTGTTGCCATCTCACAGGCTCACAATGCAGAAAATGAAATTTTAGTCCCAGTACTGAAGAACTGACCACTAACTGCTCAGGTCACCAGTGGATTCTGCCAGCCCCAGCCATGGCTCTGGGTACCAGAGACAATCAGTAGAGAGCCTGACCCCAGCAAAGGCTCAGCAAAGCCCCAGCTTCAGGATCCAGCAGCTCAGCTCTGGCCAAGGAGGCTGCATTGGTGTGACAGCACCAAATGCTGGTGGCTGATGCGTCCCTGGCAGAACAGGACACACTGCACCCCCAACAGAAAGGGACACCCACACCCCTGTGACCCTGCTGTGTCCCCACAGAACAAGCAGAACAAGCTCCCACCTCTCTCTGAAATGCCCTCCAGAGCCTTCCTGAGATTCATCAGTGCTCAGCAAGAACCAGCCTGAGAGCCACGGGGCCACACTGCCAGTAAGGGTGGCTCAAAGGGCAGCACAAGACCAGCATCTCAGTCACACTGCAAAACTGAGCAATTTACTTGGAGTTTTGGGGCTGCCTGATTATTTCTGCAGATTCTAGATGGGTTCTTCTCATGATGACAGACAGGGAATAAAATCCATTTTCACTAGACTAATCTCCACTTTGCTTTTCCTATTACCTTGCACAGAAAATCAGGAGATAAACTTTTCAACCTGCCTTGGGAGCAAGTTCTCAACACCCATTAGGAATAGTGAACATCTTTTGGAGGGCACCACCCTGAACAGCCTCTGACTAAGGGAACCTGGCACTTCAACCAGAGCTGTCCTCTGGGAGTGAAGCTTGGCCAGATGTCTGGCCCCTGCAAGGCTCTTGCAGCAGAGGGGGATCATCTCCAGGACCCCCAGCACCTCCTGCCACAGCTCCCCTCCCACAGCAGCATTCCTCTCCAGGCTTTTTCTGCCTCCTCTGCCTAATCCCACCACTCCCTCGCCGGTGCCTTTTGGAAGCGGACACTTGGCTGGGCTCCCCCGAGATTCATGGGAGATGAGGTCTGCCCAGACGAGCACAGAGCATGAGTCACACTCACAGAGCTCCAGCACATGGGCTGATACAAGGATCAGCAGCCAAGTCCATGGGGACAGGCCAGGAGCAGCTCAAGGGACTAAATTGGTCTTGCAAGCACCTCGGGAGGGGCACGGGCACAGCTTACAACCAGCAGAAAGGTTCCTGACACCATTTAATTAAAGAAGATTTGTCACCACCTCAGAAGGTGGTGAAGAGGGAGCTCAGTGTCGCTGCCCCAGGACGTGCACAGGGTTTGGTGTCAGGGTTCAGCCACAGGTTGAACCCAGGAGGGAAAAATAAAAAGCAGGGAGACAGGTCTCAGATGAGTGACACACATCCCTTTGAGGGGCTGGCACACCGGGCAGGTGTCACCCAGCTGCTCTGGGAGGCCAGCACGGCAGGGCCTGAGCCCAGCCTCTTGGGGAGCTCAGTGCCCACAGCCCAGCCTGCCCCTGGCAGCAGGGGCTGCTGCCTGATGTGTAGCTCAGCACTGCTGATGCTCCAGTGTGGAGCTTGGTTCAGGCTCTTGCTCCTAATAACAGCACAAGATGAATGAAACAATTGCAGGCAACAGGGAAGGAGCCCAGATTTTGGAGTGCAAGGGGCTGATTTTTACCTGCTCTCCAAAGAGTTATAATACAAGGAAAAAAGCACAGGTGAAAAAAACCTCAACAAAACAAACAAAAAAAAAACCAACCCAAACTAGCAGGGTTTTTGGTGAAACTGTCCTGTGAACACAACTTTGCCACTTTTTCCCGTATTTTTACAGAATTTCCCAGCCTTTCAAAGGGCCTGCAGCTGAGACAATGCCCTCAAAGCCCCCTCCCCACAAGAACCCGGATTAAAGCAGTTTGCCAAATACAGAAAGTTACACAGGCCAAAGGAATCCTGTGTCAGAGCTGCTCCAAGCACAAGGACGTTTGCCAGGATGATGGAATCACTCGAGATGGAGGAGACAGCCATACCCGATATACCAGCAGGACACTGGGCACAGGGCAGCTCTGCTGCTGCTCAAGGGTAAAAACAAAGGGAACCAACATTTTGTTCCCTGAATATCTGGCATGAAATTCAAAGATGGAAGCTCTTTCTACTTCTTATTTCAACACCATCAGACCCAAGACACTTGATTTGTATATGGAGGACACATCCAAAGCACCCGGTGCTGCCCTGGCACAACCTTGGATCACCTAATGTTTGACTGAAACAACTGGTCTTACTGAGTGAGGCTAAAGGAAAAGCCAAAACTAACAACTCCCACCTCTTTGGGAACCACATGGAGTCTCCCTGAGACTGACAGAACTTCACATTTTATCTGCCTCAGGGGAACATAAAGGTGACACAGTAACAATGAGTATACATGGGAGACAGTATCAAAGTACTCAGAGTTTGGGGGGAAGAACCTCCTGCCATCAGTCCCAGATGCATGAGATGTAACTTAAAAACATAATTAATTTGTTAAAGAACTCTTTTATTGCCTTAAAGAGACATCCTGCCTGAGCAGGAGAGCAGAATGGGCTCCCTACTGCATCAGCCTTTAAGATTCCAAAACCATGAGCTCCTGAATGAGTTTCACTGCAAGAGATGAAATGGTTCCAGCAGTGCCCCAGCGTGAGCTGCACTTCACCCACCGGGTGACAATGCTACAGCTCAGCCATTGTCCTTTCTCTGTGAACGTGTAATTTTCAAAAAAAAATCAGACTGTATTGGAATCTAATTCATTTCTTTTTTGTGTGCGGGTAAAGGATTCTGGGAGGAAAACAAGGGTGAGGGAAATAACAAGTGAAAAGGTACAGAATGAAAGCAATCAGTGAAACCTTCAGTGCTGCTGATTCTCCCCATCTGCCCAGCAGGTGATGGGGCAGGGGGGGCTGGCAGGGATGCAGGCAGGACAGGAGGAGATGGGGAGGAGATGGGGTGGGCTGATTCCTGTCCCAGCCACGGATCTCTGCTTGCCTGGGACAGGAGGTGCCCAGACCCACCCTGGGGGGCTCAGACACCCCCACCCCAGCAGTGGCTCTTCCACATCACCACGTTAGCCAGCACACACATTACAGGAGATTTCTACCCTGCTGCTGGACTGACTGGCACAGTCAGGCAGCACTATGCATCAAGATGAGACACTTGTATACATTGGAACCTAAGAACAGAGAGCTGAAATCCTAAATAAGAACTGCAAGTGAAAAGCACAGGGAAAAATGCTATCTGGAAAATATGAGTGCATGCCTCATGGTTGTCCAGTCAGTTCCAGTCTCCTGCTCAGCCATTCCCTCACTCTGGTCCAGGCAGGGTCTCCTCATCTCCTTGTGCTACAAACTTTGCTGGCAGAATCTCTGGAGCAGTGGGACTCTGGGCAAAGGGATTCTCACAGAAGCAAAAAAGAGGGGAAAAGGATGGAATCTGAGGCTTTCCACGTGGCTTGGAAATCAGCAGGCTTCCCAAACTGGAGATTCTACACACACAATTGTCCATTAATTGTTTTATCTGGGGTGGCTGGGGACTTGTTTGCTTTAAGTGAAAGCACCATGCGCTCGAGTGGGAGAAGGAGTGGTCTGGCACTGCAGGAGTCCCCAGGGCACAATGCCCACTTTCCAGTGATTTTTGCCAAGCCAGGGCTGCCCACCTTAGAAACTCACACTCTGAGTATCTCAAGTAACACCTCCAGAGCTCCTGGCAATTTGCATAAAACTTTGGATTTCCATCTGGGTTTTGCCCCACATCTAATTCTTAGCCACTTTCACTATCTTCCTGCAATAATCAGAGAACCACTGAAGCCATAAACGCTCTCTGAGACCATGGAGCCCGACTGTTCCCCCAGCACTTCTCAGGCCACCACTAACCCACGTTCCCAAGTGCCACATCCACGCGTCCATTAAACCTCCCCAAGCCATGACCTCACCACTGCCTGCGGCGGGGCAAGAAAATCTTTTTCGGACAAAACTCGCTCCTAACACGCAACCTAAACCTATCGACCGCCGCATCTGGCAGCTGCTCGTTCCTGGAAGAACAGCCGAGGCGCGGCTGGCGGCGGGACGGGTGCGGGGGCAGCGCCCTGCGCGGCGCCCACGCGNGCCGGCTCCCCCGCCGCCCGCTCGGCCAAGGCGGCAGCGTGCCGGGATATGCCCGGGCACGTCCCGGACGGGGGATCCGCCGCGGTACGGCCGCCCCGCATCACCCGGCCGGCATCCCCCGGGACCCTGGCTCCGGTCTCCGCATCTCCCGCCCCCCGCACCCATCGGCCCGGTGCCGCCCGGCCCGGTACCGCCGGCGCTCAGAGGTGATCACGGAGCCGGCTCCCGCCCACGTGTATCGCTGCCGCCGCGCTGCCGGGAGCGGGACCCGCCGCAGGTTCCTCCGGTCCCCCCCGAACCCGCAATCTCCTCGGCCCGGTGGTGACACCGGCACCGGGGAGGGTCGGGACCGCCGCGAACGGGCGGGCAGGTGCGCGACCCCCGCGGCTTACCTGTGTCCCGGTGCTAGCAGCACGGCGCGGACCGGGACCGGGACCGGCAGGGCGGCGGGACCGGGAGAGACGGCGCGGACCCGGACCGGCACCGCACCGCCTNCACTAGAGAATCCCCGGGCTTGCGGGACCTTGTTCCCGGAGACCTGAGGTTGTCCGGCGCCTCAGGTGTGGGCTGGAGGCTGAAGGAGCCCCGGGCCCGGCCGCCTCTCTCCAGCTGCGGAGGAACGCAGCAGAAAGGAGCGAAGTGACGGGTTCCGAGTGCGGCTGTGCCGCGCTCAGTGTGTGGACAGTGCACTGCGATCGTGCAGTTTGTATCGTTCGTGTGGGCATCACACACCGGCCCCAGGACAGAGGGCTTCTCCCAGGATCAGCATTAGCCTCCCGGCACTCGCCGTGACACCCTCAGTGTCTGGGTGGTTCTGGGGGTATCCCAGGATTGCCGTGCAGTGACTGACTATCACAGCGTGAACCAAACTAGTGTGTGGAACTGAACCTCCTTGTGCAGAGGGAGTTAAATTTCCCGGTGACAGCCCTCGGTGCTGTCCCCAGACTGTTGCTCCTCAGTCCTGACCCAGATCCACGACAGGACCCTGCTGCCTTCCCAGTCTCCGGGAGAGTTTGGGAAAAAGAACACAGAGCTGCTCATTTCTGTGCCCCGGGCAGTACTGGTTGCTGTGCCAGGATGAGTACCTGAACTGTGTTTGGGCTTAAACCTGGTATTTCAAACTCTCATTCCAGCCCATTCTTTTGAGAAGTCTCCTCAGCTCCCCACTGTGGAGCAGCTTCAACAGAAAGCCAGACTGTCAAGTTGGAATAACTGAAAGGATTTAATGAAATTATGTTAAGCAATCAACTTCATAAAATTATTATGGTGGGAAAAGGCCTTTAAGAACATCCAGTCCAAGTGTTCATCCAGCATGCAGCATGTTCACCACTGAACAATGCCCCCGGTGCCACACCACACTCCTTTAGAACACCTCCAGGGATCCCATCAGTGCCTTGGGTAACCTGTGTCTGACCACTTTTCAGGGAAGCAATTTTCCCTCATATCCAACCTGAACCTCCCCTGGTGCAGCTTGGGGCCATTCCCTCCCATCCTGTCCCCGTTCCCTGGAGCACAGCCCGACCCTCCTCGCTGCCCCCTCCTGTCAGGGAGTTGTGCAGAGCCGGCAGGTCCCCCTTGAGCCTCCTTTTCTCCAGGCTGAGCGCCTTCCCAGCTCCCCCAGCCGCTCTCCATGGGAGCCGCTGTCTCTCTCTCCCCGTTCCCTCGCTAACTGCTGGGTTTTCTCAGCCGGTCAGTGACGCAGCCTCGCCGACGAGGGCAGCTCGGAGGAGCCGCTCTGGGCGGCGAGGATGATTTCACCGCTCACACGGGCAGGCGGCTCAGCGGGGCCGCGCCTGATGCAATCGCCCCATTGCATCACCAGGGGCCGGGGGGGCTCCCGTGGTGGGACGTGGGGGACACGAACGCCAGAAACAGGCTGCCTGCGGGAGCCTGGCACCGCAGCGGCTTCTCTGAGCGCAGTCCCGTCAGCAGAGGTCTCCTGCAGAACGGAGATTTGGGATTTCTGCCCATGGCACAGAGTGAAGCGTTTGCCCGTGGAGCATCCTGCTGGGCACGGGCAGAGCAGCCCCAGACCGAGCTGCTGGCGGCTGTTTGCGGCGCTGGCTGGTGGTTTGTGGTTAGTTAGTGGTGGTTAGTGGTTGGTTGGTGGTGGTTAGTGATAGTTTGTGGTGCTTGGTGACAGTTTGTGGTTGGTTGGTGATAGTTTGTGGTGGTTTGTGGTTGGTAAGTGGCGGTTTGTGGTTGATTGGCAGTGGTTACTGATAGTTTCTGGTGGTTTGTGGTTGGTTACTGATAGTTTGTAGTGGTTAGTGGTTGATCAGTGGTGGTTAGTGATAGTTTGTGATTGGTTAGTGATAGTTTGTGGTGGTTTATGGCTGGTTAGTGGTTGGTTAGTGATAATTTTTGGTTGGATAGTGGTGGTCCTAACTGAGGTCCTGGGAAGCCACGCTGCTCTGACCACCCTGAGCCCACCAACTCTGGGTCTGAGACCAAACCAGGCAGTCCTGCTCTAATCCCTGTTCCTGTCCATTGGGCCCAATGTTACTGAGGTGGATTATTCCCCAGCTCACACAGCACCTCGCAGCCACAGCCAGGAGAACATCTGGGAGAGCTGATAATCCCAGATGCAGGGGTGGCTGTGTCAGATGGAGTGCTGTGCAGCCAGCAGATTTGGCTTGGTTTGCAGGTTGAGGCCCTAGAGATGTTAGCTTCAGCTTACAAAACCTCTCAGGTGTCTGGTGGTGTGCTCTGAGCATTTGATATGCTCAGGGTCACATTGTCTCCATTAACTTGTAACCGTGCTGCAAAATTAACGGGATGAGTGTATTAAGAGTTAGCAAAGCCGGGAATTCTGAAGCAGAAATCAATTTCACAGTTTTTGCACATACTGGAGCGTTCACAACACTAGAGGGCACCGACGCCAGGCAGGAATCACCTGGGGAGGCAAAGCAGATTGTGAACACCTCCGCACACGGACACGCGACATGCGGTCTTAGAAATACCCTCCATCGGCACGGGAGGATCATCCCCTAAACACACGATGTGGTGCAGCAGTCAGTCTCACAGGGTTGTTTTTTTTTCCACAGCATCCCGCAAGGCTGAATCACGGCTGTTTCCATGGGCAGGCACGGGCAGGACACGGGGCATCCCCGCGGGAGCTGCGGGAAGGGACAGGCCAGCGCGGTTCCAGCATTTTCCCAGAGGGGAATTGTTGTGGTTTTGTGCTGCCAGAGGAATTAAGAGCTCGGGATCTCCGTTGAGCAGCTCGGTTTATACCGCTCGGGCTTCCGCAGAGGCTACTCCGGTCTGGTGTCAGCAGAGGGCACTGGGTGATCGCCGGGAGCCTGCCCTAGCCGAGGAGCATCAGCAGCTTTCCAACCTTAGTGTACGAGGGTCATCGATTCACTTGTGCCTCGTCCTTTTCTCTCCTTCTGTTGTTGCCCCCAGTTCCTCTCCTCTCCTCTCCTCTCCTCTCCTCTCCTC